>PVKU01002626.1:0-215861 GCA_004027475.1 Anoura caudifer
CACCTTCTAAACTTCTAAAGCAACGAAATGAAAGGCAAGAAGATTAGAAACTATGTGATTTCACTATTGGAATGCTTTTAATATATATGAGTCCTAGAACCATGTTCTAATTACAAGAAATCATGAATTCTGGGGCTAGCTAGTTGCCTAAGAGATTATCATTAAGAAGGTAGTAAGTATAATGTCACAATACTTTAAGTATCATGTGTCAGCTTGTTGATATCCAAAGAATTTCACTGACGTTATTTTTCACCTGTTATGTAGTCATAATTAGGTAAAATCATCAGAGCACTGATTCTGGAATCCAAAGCTCCAATTTGGGGGAAAAAATGGGCGGTGTTGCTTTAGGTATAAACTAAATCACCTTTCTCTGCCTTAGTTTTTTAACCTGTAAAATAACAGTGTTGGATTTAATAACCTTTTCAGCTTTCGAAGTGTAATATTTTAGTCATCTCTGCTCTTCTCATGGAATAGCTTTTACCTAATGAGTATAGGCTGGAGCATTTAGGGTAAAGTATCATGATGTTAGCAATTACTGCGAAATGCTTCAGGAAAAACTAACTGTTTGTGTGTGTTGTGTATGTATCATCTATCTACGTATCTATTTATCACCTGTCTAAATCTATGTAAATTCACCCTTCCTTCCATCCATCCATCCACCCATTCATCCAGAGACAAGGACGTATACAGAGAGAGACAGAGATAGGAGTTAAAAACAAATGAGGCACAATGTTAGCAATTCATGAATATAAGTGGAAAGTATGAAAATATGTAGTATTCTGAAAACTGTGAAACATTTTAAAGTATTCAAGAGGAAATGTGTAAGAATAAATAATTCTGTTATGAACACAAGAAACAATAACAAAGTAAGATAAAAAATTAAAGTATTTTGCTTGAGGATTAGTGACAAATATTTCTTAATGTATGATTCTGGTTAAACTGGGAAAGACATGCATCTTTCCGCCTATGATATTGTGGGCGGGATAAAAATATTTTACAACCTTCTAAGTTCTTCTAGATGGGCTATTAATTATCTTAACAGGGCCAGATTAACAGAAGAAAATGTACAAAGCTGATTATGAGTGTGCATGCTGGGGAGTGTCATAAAGTATGGGACCCCAAATGCATTGGGCCGTTGAGATTTACATACCTGTGTGGACAAAAATGAGGAAGGGAACAAGGGTCTGAGATTTCAAAGGAGTAGGTAACTTACAGGTAGCTGAGGAAGAGGAACACACATGGCAGTCAGACGCTTGCTCGGCACCCCGGAAACAATGGGACACCATGGGGGAACCCTGCTACCAGATTTCTGTCTGCAGTCTTCTACTTTAATGCTGAGGTGAACTGTGTTTAGATTTTCTTTCTGGAACAGATCTTTTCATCTGAATCTTGGGCAGGAAAGGGAGAGGGTCAAAAGTTCTTTCTGACTCTTTTGTTTCTTAACAACAATTTAAAATCATCCTAAAAAGCACAGTTTTGGGGTGGCAAATCTTTGGTCTCGGTTAAGTTCAAAGCCAGATGACGAGTCTTACTGCCCTCTGGCAATTTATGTATGTGGTAGAAAGAAGGCTTGGCATGATGAGAAGGCCTGCTGGTGGCATGTACTTCCTTGTCCACTGGCCATACGCTGGCGGAAGTAGTAGAGGGGCCCCCAGCACATGTGCTTGCATTTTAAATAAAGCACAGCTCCGGTTGTAAACACGCCCCAATTAATGTTTATGATCGGATTAGCATTATCATCCCCTGGGGAGGAATGAAGAAGAAGATAGAAATAAGGGAGCAGAGACTACTTTCTTATAAAGAATCGGCATGGGTGCACAATCTACTTTATCAGTGCCACAGCAAGTATAGTAGTTTGATGGGTATGCAGTGTATGTGAATACAACTAGAACTTGCTTAACTTAGAAACTTCTGGAACTTTATGGTTTCTACCTCAATCTTTTATAAAGTCCACTTTATATTTTCAACTCCAGCTATTCTAATGCACTTATTCCCCTATTAGGCACCCTTGTGTCTTTTATAATAATCACCTCTATCTTTTTCATATGTCTAATTAGAATTTGTTTCTAAAATACATTTCTCTGAGTTCTGAAGATTTCGGTTTTTCTGCCTTTGTAACATTTTGGGGAAAGACCATTTTTCCCTCTGGCTTAACTCTGAAAAAAAGTCATTAGAGACAGCTTGAACAGCACATTCTTTTAAGAAGTCACTTTGAAAGTATGTTGTTACTGAGATGGCTATACCAGTTATAGATTTTGAATGCCTGATTACAAAAGTTCTATATTACAGGCTGAACATAGAATTATAACTACATAAACAAATTTTCAGCAGCAGTTTCTGTTATCTTATTATAATGAAATCTTTAGTATTTTGACTTCTCAATATTTTGAGAAGTATTTAAGTTGTACCTACAAAAAAGCTATATACACCCTGAGGTATAGGAGAGTATGAGATGCTCTGGGTATGGTTAGCTGGGCGCTATACACTATGTTGGCATTTTTGCAGTGAGATTTTTTATCTAAATAGGCAGCCATAATTTAATATTTCAAGTGCTGAAATAGAAGAAATAAATTATAACTAATACCAGGTTGGATAATGGTTCAAAAATCTGAATTTTCTGTACTTAGTATTATGAGAGGATTATTGCCAGCCAAAGTCTAAAATGAGCAGGAGAGCAAAAGTGATGGCATCTTTTGAAGAGCTGGAGCAAAATTTGACACTGGGAGATTCTACATTAAGCAAAGAAGAATGAGCAGGAGAATAACCATCTGAGAGTGTGTGTTAAAACCAATCTATGTTGAGAGGCACAATTGCGGAATCAAAGGACTCAATTGTTATGAGTGTAGGATGGGAATGACCAACATGGATGCAAAATTTTATTAATATGCCAAGATTACTAAAGTTGTGTACAGCTCATTCAGAAGTGGTAGGGATGGAGGACTAGAGCTGGCTTCCTTAGATAGTCTTAGACTAAGGACCAATCTAGAATGGTCTCTGAAATCTCCGAACTGTGGGAGGACATAATGACCAATACAAATAATGGTCCAGGTGCACAAAATCTTGTAACATGATCTTGCTTGACTGTATACTCAAGCAGTTACATTTGGAAACAAGTTTTATTAGTGCCGATTTGTATATAAAGACTTTTCAACCCTAGATATTAAGAAACTTACCAAATTTATACAATAAGAAGGAGTCAGGCCTAACGTTTAAACCTCCAGTTCCTATGTTTATGTGCAGAGCTCTTTCTACTACGGCAGAAGGGAGAATTACCACCCCCAATTAGCCAAAATACTAAATTGTCCAGAATGCTTCATTCCTTAGTAATGCTGTTTAATAAATCTAATATTTCTGTCAGTAACTATTTAACTGTCATTTGAAGGGTGTCTTATTGAGATATTATCTTTGAATATACTGACTGTAGAACAGCGTTGTGTAACTCGAAGGCCAGCCATCTGCAGCCCTGCCTACCACATGTGGAAAAAAATAACTCAAGAGTTGGTATCAGTGTGCTTGAGTTATATTCGGGAAGCAGTCCTGTAACCTCTTTCCCTCTTTATCCTGTCCCCTCTCATTCTTATTCCCAGCACAATGATTCTGGTCTAGGTTTTAATTTAAACCATCCTTTGGGACTTCTTGTACATTACTCCAAATCCTCCTGGATGCATCTCTTACTACGGTCAGCATTGTGGTGCCAGTCCTTCCTCCCTCCCTCCCTCCCTCCCTCCCTTCCTTCCTTCCTTCCTTCCTTCCTTCCTTCCTTCCTTTCTTTCTTTCTTTCGTATATTTTATCATTTTATTTTAATTCTTGTACATGGTGCCAGTTTCTTAAAGACGTCTCTCAACCTCAGTTTGGGCAGTAGTTTCCTCGAGCTTCCTGCTCCAAGGCTTTTTTGAGGACACAGCTTGGAACTGTTGGAGGGATCTTATGGACACTCATGGATGAATAACTGGGGTTGGAATGTCAGCATCTGTGGGGCTACGTGAGGCTAATAGGGACAGAAATTAATGGATAAATACTCTCCTTATCGGTGTGTGGGCTACAAGTTCTGACACGTCCTGTAAGATCAACCACTGGTGTCCCGGCCTGGTCAGTAATGAAACAATGAATGAATCCTTTAATTTGCTTTCTTTATTTTCCTGTTAAACCCTTCTCCGCCCCAACTTTGTGGGATCACATTGGTTGCCTTGCACGTCTTTGTCTGAGGCTCTGCCTTTGAGGGAACTCAGGCTAACACAGCAAACATATAGAGAACTAGCTTAGTTTTCTCAAAATCTAGTGTGCTGTTTCAATTGTACTGAAGACAAGCCCAGAGAACCAGGAGACTGCAGCTAGTAATAAACCTTTCATGAGCCCTGGCACCGGTTTAGACATGGAATCCCAAGAAGAACTGGCTTAAGTTTCCGCCCAATAGGATCACAAGCTGGCAAGTTTCCTGGCTCAGCATCGAGCATGTATAGGGTAACAGAATGAGGATCAGAGCTTTGTATTCCCTCTTGTCCCCCAGGCACCTGCTCCTTCCCTTGCCTCCAGCCTTCTAAGATTGAAATGTTTGACTCTGAATTTAATGGAAAACTCTGCTCTTGGAACTGTATCTCAGAGCCAAAAGCAAAGTTGCTAATGAACCCCAGGAGTATGTCCATTTCTTATTGTGCTTCACAATTAACTCTAGCCAAAGAATTTTATTTTGCTCTTGCATGATGCTTTTTTTTTTTTAATTAAAAAAAATAAGATTTTATGTCAGGTCTGAACATTCGCCCTATTCATATGCCCACTTGAAATGTGTTGCTAGAACTCAATGTTACAATTTGTCATATTGGTTATTTTTCTGTCTTGAAAAATACATTTTTTGTTCATTTCAATAACCTATTTTTAGTCCCCCAGTTGTTACTTCTGGTTGAAATTAACCTCTCCTAGTAAAAATTGAGTTTCTTCCAGAATATTTCTCAACTATGTTCTACTCAAAACAATTCAAAACAATCATAAATATATTCTGGTGAAACTCTAAAATTTAGTGGCTCATTAGTAGATGGTAAAAAATGGAAAAACAGTATAGAAAATTCTGTTTTAATGTGATGTGCTCGTTACGCCCCCTCCCCGCTTTTTTAAAGGGGAAAAAAACAACAACAGGTTAACCGGTTGTGCACAGGAATTGGTGATTTAAAGACACAAGGCTGTGAATGGGTGAAGACTACCCCTGTTTAAATTTTAAGTTTGCCATTCTGGTTTGTTTTAGTCATTAGCCACAGATGTCTGTTTATTTTGAGAAAGTGAACAACAGTTGATGAGTGAAATTGAAAACTGTAGGTAGGAATCGATAGCCACTGAGTTCAGTTTACTATTTTATGTCCATGCATCAACTAGCTTGGAATTTGCAATAACTAATTGTTAAGCTATATTTTTATAATTATATTGATTTTAACTTTACATGTGATAATTCAAAAATAGAGTAAAATATAAGTCCATTAAAGAGAACATGTTTTCTAATCACATTTTTAGGCACATAAATAATATTTTTATATGGCTTCATTTTTAACTAAATTTTTTAATAATTAAGAATAAATTACTGAAATATATGGATACCAGGAATACTTTGCTGTTTTTAAAGATCCTTATTTTAATGTCCACTAATACCTATATTTTTCAGAGTTTACAAAGATTAGCCAATTCTATTCCATTCTGTTTACCTGTTGCCCTTGGGAGTTTATAAGTATGTGATTAATACTTTCATTTTTATTGCTTATTATGTTATGAATTTTTTCAACTTACCTATTTCCTCCAAAAAATCTTTTTTATAAATTTTTATTGCTATTCTATTACAGTTGTCTGAGTTTTTCCCCCTTTGCCCTCCTCCACCCAGCCCACCCCCACTCCCACAGTCAATCCCCACACTGTTGTCCATGTCCATGGGTCATTCATACATGCTCTTTGTCTAGTCCCTTCTCCTTCTTTCCACCATTGTCCCCCTCCCCTTTCTGGGTACTTTCAGTCTCTTCCATGTTTCCATGCCTGTGGTTCTATTTTGTTCATTAGTTTATTTTTTCATTAGATTTCATTAGATTCCTCTTATAGGTGAGGTCATATATTATTTGTCTTTCACCAACTGGCTTATTTTACTTAGCATAATATTTTCCAGTTCCATCTGTGTTGTTGCAAAAGATAGGAATTCCTATTTTCTTCCTGCAGCATAGGATTCCATTGTGTAAATGTACCACAGTTTTTTCATCCGCTCATGTACTGATGGGCACTTAGGCTGTTTCCAGCACTTGGCTATTGTACATAGTGCTGCTGTGAACATAGGGGTGCACAGGTTCTTTTGAATTGGTGATTTGGTATTCTTATGTTATATTCCCAACAGAGGAATTGCTGGGTCAAAAGGCAGTTCCATTTTTAGTTTTCTGAGGAAACTCCATACTGTTTTCCACAGTGGCTGCACCAGTCTGCATTCCCACCAACAGTGCACTAGGGTTCCCTTTTCTTCACAACCTTACCAGTACTTGTTGTTTTCTTATTTGTTAATGATGGCCATTCTGACAGGCAGGAGGTGATATCTCAATGTGGTTTTAATTTGCATCTCTCTGATGGCTAGTGATTTGTGAGCATCCTTTTATATGCATATGAACCATCTGTATGTCCTCCTTGGGGAAGTGTGTGTTCAGGTCCTTTGCCCATTTTTTAATTGAATTGTTTGTCTTCCTGGTGTTGAGTTGTGTGAATTTTGTGTATGTTTTAGAATCAAACACTTGTCTGAAGCACCATGGTGAATATGTTCTCCCATACAGCCAGTTCCCTTTTCATTTTGCTGATGTTTTCTTTAGCACTGCAGAAGCTCTTTAGTTTGATATAGTACCATTTGTTTATTCTTTCCTTTATTTCCCTTGCCCTAGGAGATACGTTGATTTCAGGCTCCCTCCTGGAGGCTGTGTGTGGTGCTGGTTCCACCATTGACCATGTAGCTTCTAGCAGCAAAGTTCTGTGCTACTGGGTGGTGGAGCCAGCCTGGCACCAACGAATGCTCCACTACATTGGCAAGAGAGAGGCTCATTCCTGGAGGCGGTGGGTTAAGCAACTGCAGACATGTGGCCCATGGCGAGGGCAGCCCAGTACACTGTTGAGTGCAGGTCCCAAGCAGCAGTCACAAGCAAGAGCATTTTATTTGTTTCCCTGGGTTTATATTAGTTTAGGATGTGGGACAACTAGGTACTTTCTCAGAATGACCAATTAATTTCCCAAACTTCTGCATGCTTTGTGAGGGTCCACCTCCCTCCTAAACCCATCCATCCCTTCTTTTCTCCAGGCTAGACAGACAGGTCTCTTTGGTCTAGGACCTCCCTGCTGCCAGGAATCTGACCTCTATAGGCACATGTGCCTGCCTTTCTCTGGTCCCAGCTCAATCAGGTACTGGAAGGAGATAGGAGGGCTTTTACCCCTATCCAATTATATTGCTGGCCTTGCTGCTGCTCAGTGAAATACTTCCTTATGCCAACATATTACCGTGGGGTGGGGGAAACAACTATGGTACTCTGTTAACTCCGTATTTCCCCATGCCGTAGTTCCCACATGCAGTGTGTAGCCCATACTCAGGGCCCACTGCCAGAGTAAAGGGACCCTGAAAACCCCTCCAGCCACTCAGGCAGCGCCAGAACAGTTTCTCAGGCAGTGCGGGGTTGGCCCTGGTGGGAGGGGTGGGATATCAGAGAAGGACCTCCACACCAGGGAGGCATGTGCCCTGATTAGGAGTTGAACCGGAGTATCAGCGAGGCACAAGAATGCAGCTTCATGGTCCCATGGAAGTGCTGCAAAACTCAATGTGTTTGTCATGGTCCTGGGAGGTTCCCAAAGGTATTGCCTGGCTGCACACCATGCCCTCAGGTCCCTGAGGGACCTGGCTCAGTGCGGAAGCTGCTGGCAGCTACATCTCTCTGTGGACCCGCCTTTCCTGGTCTTCACTCTGGACAGGTGTCTGTTGGTATTATAATTACCAAAGTAGTGTTCGGTTTCACTGTAAGGAATAATGACAGTACATGCAATGGGGAATTGTGCTCAATTGATCTTGCAGATTAACTTTAACTTTTGCTGCTTACAAATTGTGTTTCCCTTTATCAGAGATGATTGTTTCCAGTGTTCTGACGTCTAGTAAAATATCAAGTATCAAATATTTTAAATGGTATGTTTTAACATCTCATTTTTTTTTTTTCTTTTTCCTTCTCGAGAAGTGAATTACTGGACTAGTGTTATTTGCAATGGACTGTACGACAGGGCATAAAAAATATTTTAATATTAAAATCTTTTTTCCCTTCAAGTGGAACTATGAAATGTAGTGAAGGCTTATTACCGGGTAAAGTTGCTGATGAATCCGTTTCACTTTTTCTGAGCATTGAAGTACCCTGAAGGTAGACTCTTTCATATGTATGCCATATCTAGCTGAAAGGTGTGTTTTACAAGATGGCCTTCAAAGTAGAAAAGGGAGATTTGCTAATTAATTTATTGGTAACTTAATTGCATTTTCCATGTCATAAGCAAAAATAAAAAGTATTTCTCTGAAAATGTATGCACCCATAAGTTGCATACAGATTTGCTTGTTATAAGTAAGAACACCAGTAAACTGAAATATTTTAATATCTAAGATTGTATTTTACATATCAAAGTTAAATTCTTTTGGCACACTACAGTGTTTGTAGTCTGACCTCAGGCTGTCAGCACTTTATTACTTTATCACTTGTTGTTTGACAGTCTTACTTAACCTAAAAATATTTTTGACTTTCAAAACAGAAATAAAGAAGTCTGAGTTTTATTTGTGGCTTTGCTTCATTGCATCTACAGAGCTTCTTCTATAGTGCTTCTTCAGTGTTCGTGTTAGCTATCCTTTGATCATTTTCTCTGAAGATTCACATATATATAATATATGTTAAGCTTGAGGGCTGCATAATATTAAACTATACAGTATTTAAATTTTTATGGAAATTCCTCTTAAATCCTTTCAGTTTTACTGAACACAACACAACCAGCCCTAGATTCCATACTTATTTCCCTAATATAATTTCAATGATAGTAAGGAATAGTGCTATGAAACTATCATCACACAGTCAGTTTCTAGAGAGGTCTCTTCACACAGAGAAAATCTCGAATCATCAACTACCAAAGGCACCATCAGCTTCAAAGATGTTAAAAACACAGCATTGCTCGTGAAGGGTATTGCTGAGAGGACAAAGATGGCATTTGTAATCTAGTTAATTTATGCTGAAAGTAATACTGTCTGAGGCAGTATGCTCACCAACTGTTTCATTCGTTCCTTTTTCATTTTCCAGACCCTGATATGAGGCAGAATTCTGCCAATAATAATAGTCAGTGGGCTATGGACAAAAGTGAAAAGGGTCAGACACAATTCCATCTGGTGCTGCTCAGGCGCTGACATCTTGGGTCTGCGGAAGAGTGGGCTTCTGGAGGAAAGTTTCCCCGTAGAGTTGGGAGATACTCAAAACGTTGTGAGAGATGGAAATGAACTTTTGTTGTTATAAGACACTAAGATTGGGGTTACTAGTGTAGAATAATTGAATCTATACAGATAAATACTGATATTGGAAACAAAATTGGAGAGCTCCTGTAACAAAAACGTAAAATATGGGCAGGATGAAATTGATACCAAAGACAAAAAAGATTTTTACAAGAGTAAGCTATTTGGCAAATGCCCCCTGCAGGGTTTGAGGAGTCACATCATTCACCTAAGTGTAAAACACAATAAAAATACCACCACCAAAAACAACAATGAAAATGTGAGGCTTTAGGGAAAGAGAGGTTGAAAATTTCAGAATCTTTAGTAGTTGTAAATGATTGCATTTGGCAAGATGTTACAAGGGGGTGATGAGTTAAGGGAATAGTTGGCCATGTTGAGAATAGACAAAATCTGGGTCTCTCAGGATTACAAAAGTCCACTATTTCTGCATTCCTACCAATAAAAAAATAAGGTTAAGAAACCTTTGAGGAATAAAAATCCAGAAAAATTTTGAATATATTTAATTGTCTCAGTGGGAAAAAAATATCAGGCTAAGGGTATGGAGTCAGTAAATCCTTTCAACTGAATAAAATGACTTTGGCAAAAACCTGGTTGGGGTGGAGAAATCTACATAGCCTCAAAACATCCCCATTTAAATTCATAGAAATGTATGGGGGGCAAGAAAGAAAAAATTATAGTGAATCCAGGAGACTAAGATTGTACATATGAACTAATTGGAACTAGTTTGGGGGATGTATAACATTTCAGAGCAGAAAACTTGATCCTCTCTAAGACTCAAAATCACTTTTAGGCTTCCAACATTTCAGATTACGGAAATGAGAAACATACTTCCTCAGTCACAAACACCTACTTCAAATTGGACCAAGAAGATAAAGGCAGATACAAGGTCCATAGACAATACTGGATAAGTCACTTCTTCCATAGAGCATGGTCAAAGAGTAACCTGTACCATTTCCTCTGTCATGGGATGCAGTCTCTCATAGCGCCTTACAGTGGGGTTGTAGAATGAATGTGTAGCAGGCATCCCTGTATGTAAGGGAATGTAAAGGAACAAATGGGACTCTCAGTGAGCATTACTGCCTCTCACATTTGTACATTGTTGATTTCTCAAACTCAATACACAACTTTCTCACTCATTTTTTTTCTAAAGGGTAGTGATTTTTCTATTATGTTGTATAAGCTTTATTATTATGTTGGATGTGGAAGAGAGTTAGTTTTTACCTATTTATTTATTTTGAGTCCAGAGAGAAAGAAGGTAGGAAGGGGGGAGGGAGAAGGGGGGAAGAGAGAGAGAAACAAAGAGAGAGAGAGAGGGAGAGACAGAAAGATAGAGAAACATTGATGTGACAGAAACATCCATCCATTGCCTCCTGTATGCACCTTGACTGTGGACCAAACCTGCATGTGTCTTGACCAGGATTTGAACCTGTGACCTTTCGGTGTAGGGGGCAATACTCCAACCAGCTGAACAACAGCAGCCAAGCCAGTAACTCATATTTTTAATCTGGTGGTCTCCAGACCAAGCAAAGCTATACCTTGCCCTGATGTAGATAGTACTGCATATCACCCAGAGATAAGCCTTTGCACTGGATGCACTGATGGGATAGAACTTTGGGCTCTCTTCCTTGAAGAGGAATTCCATGTGAAAGGGACAGATAGAGGACAGAAGGGCAAACTAAGGCAAAGATATAATGGCCACTGAATAAAGTATTTTTTTCTCTCTTAACCGTCCACTTTGCAGTTAAGCAGGGTCATCAGAGTAACATTACTTATGAGCAGAGAGCAGAAGTGATCTGTATCACTGAGAAACTGGTCTCATCGGCAGGTGTGATCTTTTATTTTCTTTTCCGATAACTAACAAGCTACATGTCCAGATTCTCCATCAGCCAATATCACTAAGTGGCCACATGGGAGGTTGTCATACCCATAGGGGACATTGGCGATAAGAAGAAAGGGGGAACTATTTGTTACTACAGCATTACCAGGCTTTTCTTCACTGAAACATGGATGTTTGATTAGTCTTCCCAAACATAAGAATGGCAAAATCTTTTTTAATGCATTGTAATTTTATCTCCCCCTTAAGATTTTTAAAAACAAATGTAAGACTCTTGGTAGTACATTTTAGAGGAATGGGGTGCCTTTTGGAGATGCATTCATTGCTACATTTATTTTATTCTTAACAACCTAACTCAAATAAACATTTTAATTTTATACATGCAAACTATGATTATAATGTGTAAAATAATTATTTTTAATGAACAAAAATTTCTTGTAATAATAAAAACCATAAGCATTTGTGTAACATTTAGTATGCTATGTACATTTTCAAGCATGTTTACATGTAACTATTAATCTTCAAAACTCTATATGTAGGTACTAAATGCCTTTACTGTATGGTGAGAAATTTAATGCATAGAGTGTCTAGATAACTTACCGAAGCTCACATGGCTAGTGAATGGTGGACTTGTAACATAAAACCAGACAGTTGTAATCCAGAATCCCTGTTGTAATCACTCTGCACTACTTCCTCAAATTAATGTTGAGGCTCACCTAATTGTAGTGGGTTCATAATGCTCTCCAACTATTGATATGTAGGTTAGTGCTTCTTTAAAAAACAGTTATTCACAAATACAATTTAACCAAAAAAAGTGGTGATTTTTTTTTTTACATTACAAAGCATATTTTCAAAGAATTTTTAAGATGTGGCAGGTTAGCAACTGATCAAAATAGAAGAGAGACATAGAATAAAGAACAAACTGACAGTAACTAGTGTGGAGGAGGGAGGGGATCATGGAGCAACGAAGGGGAAAGGTCATCAAGGAACATGTATAAAGGACCCATGGACAAAGGCAATAGGGGGTGGGGGAGGAAGATTGAATGTGGGAGATGGGGGTAAGTAGGTTGGGGAGAATAATGGGGGGAAATAATTGCAAAACAATAAAAAAAGGAAAAATCAATGTATACATTTTTAAAAAGCAAAAATATCTATCCTTATTATTAAGAAATTTCAATGGATAAAAAATTACAATAAAGTATTATTTTAATGAAAAAACATGCTCTAAGAAATCAAAACAAATAAGTTATAGAGTAGATAAAAATATTTGAAAACATGTATTTTATAAAGGACTCATATCTAGAATACACAAAGAATTCTCAAAATTCAACAATAAGAAAACAACCTAATTTTTTTAAATGGGGAAAATACATTAACATACACATTACCAAAAAGAGATACAGAGGGCAAATAAACATTAATGTAAAATGGGGAAAAAATTGGGACAACTGTATTAGAATAACAATAAAAATGATTTAAAGAAAAGAAGTTCTAAGACATGGAAAGACATTCCATGTTTATAGATCAAGAGGTTTAATATTAATAGTATGGATATTCTAATTTGTTCTACTTATTGAACATGTCCTCTACCACAATTCTAGGTGACTTCTTTGCAGAAATTGAAAAGTTTATCATCAAATTTGTATGGAAAAGTAAGTGATTCAGAGTAGACAAAACAAACTTAAAAAAGAAAAAGAGCAAAATTGGAATCATGCAGTCTTGCTTTCAAAACTCAGTATAAGCATAATCCCAATTTATTGTGGTTCACTTTATTGTGTTTTAAAGATACTGTATTTTTACAAATTAAAGGATTTTTGGCAAACTATGTTAAGTTGGCATTATTTTTCCAACAGTATTTGCTCACTTTACGTCTCTACACATGTTTTGGTAATTCTTGCTGTATTTTAAACTTTTTAATTATTATTATATTTGTTATGGTGTTCAGTGATCTCTGATAATACTATTGTAATTGTTTTGGGTACCACAAACTGCACCCATATGAGATGGCGAACTTAATAAATGTGTCTGCTCCGACTGCTCCCTTGACTGATCATTCCCCATATGTCTTTCTCTTCTTGGGCCTTTGTATTCCCTGAGACACAACAATGTTGAAATTAGGCCAATTAATAACCTTAAAATGGCCTCTAAGTTTACTTAAACAAAATGTTTAAGTAAAAGAAAGGGTCGCATTTCTCTCACTTTAGATCAAAAGTTAGAAATGATTAAGCTTAATAAAGAAGACATGTCAAAAGCCAAGATAAGCTAAAAGCTAGGCAAGCCCTGTGCCAAACATTTAGCCAAGTTGTGAATGCAGAGGGAACGTTTTTGAAGGAAATTAAAGATGCTACTCCAGTGTATGCACAAAAAAATAAGAAAAAGAAACAGCCTTATTGCTGATATGGAAAAAATCTTAGTGTTCTGAATCAAAGAAAAAACTAGCCACAACATTCACTTATGCCAAAGCCTATTCATAGCAAGACCCTAACTCTAATTTTGTGAAGGTTTAAAAAGGTGAGGAAACTGCAGAAGAAAGTTTGAGGCTAGCAGAATTTGGTTCATCAGGTTCAAGAAAAGAACATTTTCATAAAATGAAAGTTCAGGGGGAAGCAGCAAGTTATCCAGAAGATCCAGCTAACATAATTAATGAAGGTGGCTACACTAAAAAATCAGATTATCAAGGTTGCTGAAGCAACATTCTATGGTAGAAGATGCCATCCAGGACTTGCATAGCTAGAGAGGAAAAGTCAATGCCTGGTTTCAAACTTCAAAGGACAGGCTGACTCTCTTGTTAGGGGCTAATGCAGCTGGTGACTTTGAGTTGAAGCTGATGCTTATTTACCATTCTGAAAATTCTAGGACCCCTAAGAATTATGCTAAATCTACTTTACCTAGCTCTATAAATAGAACAACAAAGCCTAGTTGACAGCACACTGTTTACAACATGGTTTATGGAATATTTTAAGCCTACTGCTGAGATCCACTGTTCAGGGAAAAAAAAAAGATTCCTTTCAAAATATTACTGTTCCATGACAATGTACCTGGTCACTCAAGAGAGCTAATGGAGATAATGAGATGTTGTGGGGCAATGAGATTAATGTTGTTTTCACATTCTCTAATGCAACATCCATTGCACAGCCCTTGGATCAAGAAGTAATTTTAATTTTCAGCTGTTATTACTTAAGAATTATATTTAGTAAGGATATAGCTTCTATAGTTAGTGGTTTTGCTGATGAATCTGGACAAAGTAAATTGAAAACCTTATGGAAAGGACTCACTATTCTAGATGCCATTAAGAATATTTCTTATACATGGAAAGAGGCAAAAATATCAACATTAACAGAAGTTTCGAAGAAGTTTATGCTAGCCTCATTAATTACTTTGAGGGGTTCAAGACTTCAGTGGAGGAAGTAACTGCAGATGTGGTGGAAATAGTAAGAGAACTAGAATTAGAAGTGGAGCCTGACGATGTTGCTGAATTGCTGCAATCTCATAATAAAGATTTAAGGGATGAAAAATTGCTTTCATGGATGAGCAAAGACAGTAGTTTCTTGGGGTGGAATCTACTCCTGGTGAAGATGCTGTGAATAGTGTTGAAATTAAAACAGAAAGTTTAAAATGTTACATAAACATGTTTGTAATGCTATCAAACAGCATTACTTGTTACAGAAATATCATTTGTGAACAGAAGAATCAATTGATATGACAAACATCACTGTTAAGAAATTTCTACAACCACCTCAGCCTCCAGCAACCACCACCCTGATCAGTCAGCAGCCGTCAGCATCAAAGCAAGACCCTCCACCAGCAAAAGGATTAGGACTTGCTAAGGGCTCAGATGATGGTTAGCATTTTTTAGCAATAAATTATTTTTTGCGAAGGTGCACATCTGAGTTATTAGACAATATATAGCTTACTAAGTGCTCACCCCACTAAATTGAGTAACTCTCTGACACCATACATAGTTATTACAATATTGTTGACAATATTCTCTATATTGTACTTCACAGCTCCACAACTACCCTGTTAACTATGAATTTGTACTTCTTTATCCCTTTATCTTTTTTCTTTTACTTATTTTTTGTTTTCCAAGTACAGGTGTCTCCATTTACCTTTTTAACCCATCTTCCTAATCCCCTTTTGTCAGGCAACCTTCAAAATATTCTCTGTATTTCTGAGTCTGTTTCTGTACTGCTTGTCCATTTATTTTGTTTTTTAGATTTCACATATTGAGTGAAATCATTTGACATTTGTCTTTCTCTCTCTGAGTTATTTCATTCACCATAATACCCTGTAGGTCCATCCATGTTGTTGTAGATGACAATATTTTATTTTCTTATGGCTGAGTCATATTTTTTATATATATATGTATACACACATATATACACACACACATACACACACATATATAAACATATCCATATCTCAGCTATCGTAAATGATAAATATATGGATGGATATATATTTTTGATTTATTGTTTTGGACTTCTTTGGATAAATACCAAGAAGTGGAGTTGCTGGGTCCTTCCTTGTCTATTATAAATCCTTTGTTTTAAAGTCTATTTTGTCTAGTATAAAAAATGCTACCCCAGGTTTTTTTTGTTTCCATTGTTATGAAATGTATTTTTCTATACCTTTACTTTGAGTCTATGTGTATTTTTATCTGGAGTCTCTTGTAGTCTATGTATAGATAGCCAAGTAAGGGACTTGTTTTGTTTTCCATTCAGGCTTAAAATGTCTTTTAATTGGAGCATTTAATCTATTTGCATCTAAAGTAATTGTTGGTAGATGTATGTTTATTGCCATTTTATTAATCATATTTTGAATTTCTTCTTCTTCTTCTCTTTAAAAATACCTTTAGCATTTCTTGTAATATTGATTTGGGGTGATGAACTCCTTTATTTTTTTCTTGTCTGGGAAGCTCTTACCTGTTTTTTCAATTCTAAGTGATAACTTTGCTGGAGAGAGTAATCTTGGTTGTAGGTCCTTGCTTTTTATCACTTTAAATATTTCTTGCCAATCCCTTCAAGCCTTCAGTTTCTTTTGAGATATCAGCTAACAGTCTTATGGGAGCTCCCTTATATATAAATAACTACTTTTCTTTTGCTGCTTTTAAGATTCTGTCTTTGTCTTTAACTTTTGGATTTTAATTATGATGTGTCTTGATGTGGGCCTCTTTGGGTACATCTTGTTTGGGACTCTTTGGGTTTTGTGGACTTGTATGTGTGTTTGCTTCATCACATTAGGAAAGTTTTCCATCATTATTTTTTTCACCTAGGTTTTGAATTTCTTGCTTTATCTCTTCTCTTTCTGGAACTCTATAACGTGAATATTCATATGCTTGAAGTTGTCCCAGACATTCCTTACACTACCCTCTTTCTTTTTTTATTCTTTTTTCTTCTTGTTCTTATTGAGAGTTTTCTCCTTCCTTATATTCCAAATATCTGATTTGATCCTCTGCTTAATCTACTCCACTGTTGATTCTCTGTAATGTGTTCTCCATTTCAGTTAATGTATTTTTTTTTTATTTCTGACTGGTTCTTTTCTATTTCTGTTTTTATGTTTCCCATCTCTTTGTTGAAGTTTTCAATAAGTTTATCTACTCTTCCCTTAAGTTCAGCAAGCATCATTATAACCAGTGTTTTGAACTCTGCATCTGGTAGATTGCTTGTCTCTATCTTGATTAGTTCTTTTTCTGGGGTTCTGTTCTATTGTTTTATTTGGGACATGTTTCTTTGTCTCCTAATTTTAACTGCCTCCCTGTGTTTGATTCTATGTATTAGGTAGAACTATTACATCTCCCAGGCCTAGAAGAGTGGTTTTATGTAGTAGGTGTCCTGTAGGGTTCAGTGGCACAGCCTCCCTGAACACTTGAATTAGGCACACCAGTTCAGGCTGTATGCACCCTCCTGTTGTTGTTGAGCCTGGACTGCTCTCGGCACATCAATGGGAAAGATTTACCCTCCATGTTGATTGTAAAGACTGGCTGTGACTACTGTGAGGGATCAGCTGTTCAAGGGCTGACCCTACATAGCAGCACTTATTTCACCATGGCTTCAGTACTCGCCAAGTCTGTCCCTTGAGTATGTCACTTGTGTAGGTAGTTGGGTCATACTTCATCTTGGCCTGAAGTTGTCCACTGGGTGCACTGGCTCTGGGGTCTCCTGAAAGTTGCAGGTCAAGGTTAGCAACCACCTGTACTTGTTTGGAGCCACCTGGCATGAGCTACAAAGTCATCTTCACATGGCTGCTACTTGTGTTGGGCTTGGAGTTACCTAGTGAAGACCACAGTGTGAACCAAGGCCAGCTGCTAGTGCCAGGTCTATAGCCACTTAGAGAGAGGTATAGGGCATACAGACACCAGATGCTGTATGTTTGAGACATTTTAGGAAAGTTTGAAGCATAAACCAAGAGAGGCCATATATATAGAAAAGCCACTGGAATCAGGTTGGGTGGGCCCCAAAGTTGGGTGGCATGGGGTCTCAAGGAATCACCAGGGAAGGGAAAACACTATTAGCCAGGTTGATGGAGACTTAGACATGACACTTGCCTGCAGGCTCTGTGGAAGTTGAGCTCAGAAAAGGAATAATGGCCTCTGTCAGCATTTCCATCTGGAAGAAAGCTTCCCCACCAGCTCTTGCCCTTGTGCCAGTCAATTCAGTTTTTTCTCACATGCCCATGGTATTTTTTAACCTGTTTCCCTAGCACTGGAACTCAGAGGGAGTGAATTTGAGTAAGTTCCTGCACAGTCCTTTTAAGAGTAATATCTGTGTCTCCAGAAGCCCTTTGTCTCACTCAGCTAATATCCCTGCTGATTTTAAAATCCAGAAATTATGGGGTTTTCTCTTCCTGTCACTGGAACCCTGGGCTGGGGAACCTCATATGGGGCTGGGATCCCTCTCTCCTCAGGGGGAACTTCTGCAGCTGAGAGTCTCTCCTAATTTTTATCTCCCACACATGGGTGTGGGGCTGCCCCATTCTGTGTCTCTCACCCTTCTACCAGTTTAGATGTGGCTTCTTCTTTGTATCTTTAATTTTAGGATTTCTGTTCAGCTAGCTTATAGGTGGTTTTGAATGATGGTTGCTTTGTAGCTTAGTTGTAATTTTGATGTGGTTGTAGGAGGATTCAAGTACCACATTTACCTATACCATCATCCTGACCAGAACCCTCAGCAATAAAGTATTTTTAATTAAGGTATATACTTTTTAAAAATCATAATGTTATTAGATACTTAAAGGACTATATATGGTGTAACCATACCTTTTATATGCAATGGGAAACCAAAAAAATATATAGCTTGATTTATTGTAAAATTTGCTTTACTGTGGTGGTTTTTAGCTGAACCAGTAGTATCTCTGATGTGGAGAAGTGAGAATCCTCATACATTGTTTATGGGCATACAAAATGGTTTAGCTGCTTTGGAATATACTTTGGTAGTTTCTCAAATATTAAATATACAGTCATCATATGACCTAGCTATCACACTACCTGGTATAAATTCCAGGAAATGGAAATATATGTCCATAAAAAAACTTATACACAACTATTCAGAACGGCATTACTCATATAGCCCCAACTTAGAAACAGTACTGACTATCCATCAGATAGCGAATGGATAAGCAAAATTTTATATATTCCTACAATGGACCACTATTTGGCCATAAAAAGGAATCGAGTATTAAAACATACTACAATATGGATACACATCAAAAACATTATACTAAGTGAAAGAATTCAGCTATAAAACCCATATATTTTATTACTGCATTTAAATGAAATGTTCATAGTAGGCAGGGTAGGAAGTGACTGATAATGGATACATGATTTTCTTTTCTGAAGTGATGAGAATGTTGTAAAATTAGATTGTTGTGGTAATTGAAAAACTTTGTGACTATACTAAAGCCATGTTTTTTCCAAGAAGTTATTTATTTGCTTATTTTTAATCTTCACCTATGGATATATTTGTTGATTTTAGAGAGAGGGGAAGAGAGAGAGGAGAGAGAGAGAGAGAGGAGAGAGAGAGAGAGAGAGAGAGAGAATGTGAGAGAGAAACATTGACTGGTTGCCTCCCCTATGCACCCAGTCCAAGGATAGTACCTGCAACCTAGGTACGTGCATGATTGGGAATCAAACCCACAAGCTTTTAATTGTATGGGACAGTGCTCCAACCAACTGAGCCACCCCTCCTGGGCTAAACCGTATACTTTTATGATATGCTAATTGTGTTTTAATACAGCTTTTTTAAAAGCTATGTAGCTAGCTCATCTTATCTCTTTATGAGGCATTTTGATGTTTAGAACTTTTGAGTAACTCACCAGCGAAGTTATTGAAACATGATTTTTAAAAAATATTTTATTTATTTATTTTTAGAGAGAGGGGAAGGGAAGGAGAGAGAGAGGGAGAGAAATGTCAACACACAGTTGCTTCTTTCACATCCCCTATTGGGGACCTGCCCTGCAACCCAGGCATGTGTTCCGATTGGGAATCGAACCGATGACCCTTTGGTTTGCAGCCCATGCTCAATCCAATTGACTGAGCTACACCAGCCAGGGCTAAACATGATTTTTTAGAAAGCTATATTAACTGTGTGTTTTTCCAGGAACATGACTGTAAGGAAGAAAATTTAACCAATTCATAGTTAATACTTTAAGATATTCAGTACTAATAATTAAAAAATAATGTTTTAGCCCTTAGTTGTGTAAAACACTGAAGTTGTCTACAAATACTGTGCCTCCTTTATTAATTTTTTGCAAATGAATTTTTACTATGTATTTAATGTTTATTTTTCCACAAACTGGCATCTCTAAAAATATCCTTTTAATTTCATTGTCCATTTTATGCTAGAGGTGAACAAAGCAGTCTTCTGCAAAAATAAGTTGGAAATATAAAATACTTGAGAAAACATAGAATTTTATCAGATGGAACTATAATGAGAGTATACTTTGTCACTTCAATATGTCATTAGTTAAATGTCTTTGTGGATAAAAATCACCTTTAACAATTAACTGTATAAAAGATAAGGATATGGAGGAGCTCATTCTAACAAATATTTATTTAGATTACTCTTAAGTGCAAAGTGTTGAGCTAGTAAATGTAAAAAAAATGGGCACAATTGTTATTTTCAAGGAAGTGCTATTTAATCTAGGGGAACAGGGCACCCACATGTAAATAAGATGAAAATCTGACATTTGGACAAGTGCCAAGCACTCTGACAGTTGAGAAAAGAGATAGATTACCAGGAGCAGAGATAGTTTACACAGTCTTTGGAGGAAGAGGTGAAGGTTTGAGTAAAACTTTGAAAGATAATATTGTTCACTTATGAATATTAAAGTTGAGGCTCAGAGGGTTAACTGACTTACCTAAAACTCTGTAGCAAACGATATATCTGGATTTGGTACAAACGAATTTTCCAAACTTCATTCTGGCATACACCCCTCATTTCCTACTGGCTGGAAATTTTGACTAGTAGCTTATTAAGGCATATTTATGCACAATAAAAGCCTCGCTGGAAGCATTTAGGATTACTAGCTGTTGCTGTACTATATTTGATTTGACAGTCACTACTACCGGGAGCTCACACTGAAGGAAAATGAACCCGTTGGAACGGGACACAGAATCCCAGCTAAAATCATACCTAATGACAGGAAGAAACTATCTGGCATAGTTCTGCAGCTCCCTGCTTAGAGGCTGCCTCTTTCAGAAACCCTGTCTCTACCTCCCACAAGCAACTGAAATTCTGATGTGACATAAACACCTCCCGAACACACCAGACAGGAGCTCAGGTGATGGCTTATCTATGGGATTGTAAGTGGGAGCAAATCTCAGCCTTGTCAGTCATTTGGAAGTGTACATTGGGAGACAATTGTAGCTGGTGGAAAAGAGTGAGCTAAGTAGGTAACTATGACATTTTACTGAACATCATAAAAGAAGTCTGGACTAAAAAGACATTGCATTTTTATTGATAAAAGTAATACATTATAACCATATACTTTAATGCCCCTAACAAATGAATTTATCAGTTAAAGTCAATTGCAAATAAAATTATCTTTAGCTTTTTTTTTATTTAGTAAAAATTCTCAAAATTTCTGTGGGAGAAAACAGTACGTAAAAATAACCAGAAGCATTTGGAAAGGAAAATGGAGGTTTTTGCTTCCCAGATGTTAAAATGTATACATATATATCATAATAGTCAAAATCATTGTAATGCTGCTTCCAAAATGAGACTAGCTTATAGCATATTTTTGAATGAGAAAAATAAAAATTACAAAGCAGGAAGTGTGTGTGTATGCATGTGCCATGCACACATGCGCCTCAGGGACTGGGCAGCATAGGCGCAGATTTTAAAGGCTGAAAACCAATGTGTTATATCTGATATTCTCTGCATATTCAATTTGTTTTCCTTTCTTCTTTATATGTTTCTGTAACTTGTGAAATATTACAATAAATGTAGATTATTTTTATATGAAATATAAATTTATTTTCATTAAATTTAGAGAAGCTATTAAAATATTAAAGGGCATAGCAAATTTACACAAAATTTTGCAGTGGTAAAAGTCTTGTTGTGATTATTATTCAAATAAGTAAAATATATTATTTTTAAAGATTTCATTTATTAATTTTTAGGGAGGGAGAAGGGAAGGGGAAAGAGAGGGAAAGAAACATCAGTGTGTGGTTGCCTCTCACACGCCCCCAGCTGGGGACCTGGCCCACAACCCAGGCGTGTGCCCTGACTGGGAATGGAACTGGCAACTCTTTGGTTTACAGGCCGGTGCTCAATCCACTGAACCACACCAACCAGGGCATCAAATGAGTAAAATATATTACATATGAGTATACCATTAAACATCATTTTATTATAAAACAAGTAAAAAGGTAAATGCAAATTAGAAAATGCAGGGTCTGACACAAATAATGCCCCTGTTTTTTATTAGAAACTCTTTTATTACAAATTCATAAGCATGTGATATAACATGTAACATAACAATATCATACTCAAGCACATCATGTGACATTTTAGATGAAATGTTCAAATTAAAACTATAAATTATTACACCCATTTTATTACCCTACCAGCCATACTCAAGCAGTCATTACTTCTGCGGACCCTGTATTTTAAAGATATAACACAAGGTTACTATTAACAGAAAAGGACACTTTTATGAATAGACATATCTTGTTTTATTGCACTTCACTTTATTGGACTTTGCAAATACTGCATTTTTTATAAGACCCTCCACTAGCAAAATATTATGACTCCCTGAAGACTAGATGATGGTTACATTTATTAGCAATAAATTATTTTTAATTGAGATATGTACATTGCTTCCTTAGACATAATGTTTATTCAATACTTATAGTGTAAACATAACTTTCATATGTACTTGGAAGCCAAAAGAATACGTGTTACTCATTTTGTTGTGATATACACAGTATTGTGGTGGTCTGGAGCTAACAGGAAGCACCTCTGAGTTAGACATGTCATTTGTAGTCAGAAAACATAGGCAGTTAAATCTCGGACATTGCTTGTAGCAATATTTTACCAGATATATCTCCCTAGGCAAAGGAAACAAAAAATAAATAAATAAACAAATAGGACTACATCAAACTAAAAAGCTTTTGCACAGCAAAGGAAAATATCAACGACATAAAAAGACAACCCACAGAATGGGAGAACATACTCACTAATACATCTGTTATGGAGTAATTTCCAAACTTTATAGAGAACTTACAAAACTCAACACACACACACACACACACACACACACACACACACAACACAATACAATTAAAAATGGGCAAAGACCTAAATAGACACTTTTCCAAAGAGGATATATACAGATGGCCAATAGACCTATGAAAAGATGTCAATGTCACTAATCATCAGAGTGATGCAAACTAAAGGCACAATGATACCATCTCACACCTGTCAGAATGACTATCACCAACAAATCAGCCAACAAGTGCTGATGAGGATGTGGAGAAAGGAAACCCTTTTGCGCTGTTGGTGGGAATGCTGCAGCTACTACTGCAGCTACTATGAAAGCAGTGTGGAGAAACCTCAAAAAGTTACAAATGGATCTGCTTTTTGACCCAGCAATCCCACTTCTGGGGATATATCCAAAGAAACCCAAAACACTAATTTGAAAGAACATAAGCACTTCATGTTCATTGGCATGTTATTACAATCGCCAACATATGCAAGCATCCCAAGTGTCCATCAGCAGATGAGTGGATAAAGCAACTATGGGACATTTACATAATGGAATACTACTCAGCCATAAGAAAGAAGAAAATTTTATCATCTCCAACAGTATGGATAGACCTGCAGCACATTATCCTAAGTAAATAAGCCAGTCAGAGCAAGACAAATACCATATAATTTCACTCATATATGGAATCTAGTGAACAAACTGAACTAACAAGCAAAATTAAAACAGACTCACAGAGAGCAGTATGACAGCTAGTGGGAGGGTTAAAGGACTGGATGGATTGAGCAAAAAGGTCAAAGGTCTCATGGACATGGACAACACTGTGTTGATTGTAGTGAGGAACTGAGTATAAGGAGACTAAGTGGTAATGAAAAAGATACAATAATTTTTTTAAATAACATCAGAAACACCAGTAAAATGACAAAAAATCATATATAGGAATTTCAAAGAAAGAAGAAATAGAAATGGCCAATAAATATATAGAAAGGTGTGCTTAACATCACTAAATCTTTAAAACATTTTATTTTAATTGTTCTTGCACAGTTTTCTGTCTTTTACTCCCATCCCAGCCCACCGCCTGAGCCCTCCCCACCTCCCTCCCATTTCCACCCCTGCTAGTTTTTGTCCATGGGTCCTTTATACGTGTTCTTGTAAACCCTTCCCCTTTTCTTCTGAAATTCCCTCCCCTTTCACCTCTGGTCACTGTCAGCATGTTCTCTATTTCAATATCTTTGGTTATATTTTGCTTGTTTGTTTTGTTGATTACGTTCCTGTTAAAGGTGAGACCATATGGTATTTGTCTTTCACTGCCTGGCTTATTTCACTCAGCATAATGCTTTCTAGTTCCATCCATGCTGTTGCAAAGGGTAGGAGCTCCTTTTTTCTTTCTGCTGCATTGAATTCCATTGTACAAATGTACAATCATATTTTGATCTGTAAATTTATTGATGGGCACCTAGGTTGCTTCCGGCACTTGGCTATTATAAATTGTGCTGCTATGAACATTGGGGTGCATAGGTTCTTTTGGATTGGTGTTTCAGGGTTCTTAGGATATAATCCTAGCAGTGGAATTGCTGGGTCAAAAGGTAGATCTATTTTTAGTTTTCTTGGAAAATTCCATACTGCTTTCCATAGTGGTTGTACCAGTCTGCAATCCCACCAACAGTGCACTAGGGTCCCCTTTTCTCCACAACCTCTCCAACACTTGTTGTTTGTTGCTTTGTTTATGATGGCCATTCTGACTGGTGTGAAGTAGTATCTCATTGTGGTTTTAATTTGCATCTCTCTGATAGCTAGTGATACTGAGCATCTTTTCATGTGTCTCTGCATCCTCTGTATGTCCTCCTTGGAGAAGTGTCTGTTCAAGTCCTTTGCTCATTTTTTTTAAAGATTTTATTTATTTTATCTTTAGAAGGGAAAGGAAGGAGAGAGGGAGAGAAACACCAATATGTGGCTGCCTCTGGTGCATCCCCTACGGGAACCCGCCTGCAACCCAGGCATGTGCCCCGACTGGGAATCGAACCTCGAGCCCTTGGTTCACAGGTCCGTACTCAATCTACCGAGCCACACCAGCCAGGGCTCTTTGCCCATTTTTTTAATTGGGTTGTTTGTCTTCTTAGAGTGGAGTTGTGTAAGTTCTTTATATATTTTAGAGATTATACCTTTTCTGAGGTATCATTGGCAAATATGTTTTCCCATATTGTTGGTTCTCTTTTTATTTTAATACTGTTTTCTTTAGCCATGCAGAAGCTTTTTATTTTGATGAGATCCCATTTGTTTATTATTTCCTTTATGGCCCTTGCTTTAGGAGACATATCAGTAAAAATGTTGCTGCCTGAAATATCAGATTTTCTTGCCTATGTTCTCCTTTAGGACTTTTATGGTGTCACGGCTTATGTTTAAATCTTTAATCCAGCTTGAATTTATTTTTGTGTATGGTGTAAGTTGGTACTCGAATTTCATTTTTCTGCATGTAGCTGTCCAGTTCTCCCAACACCACTTGTTGAAGAGGCTATTTTTACTTCACATTATGTCGCTGCCTCCTTTGTCAAATATTAATGGACTGTAGAGACTTGGGTTAATTTCTGAGCTCTCTGTTCTGTTCCATTGGTCCATGTGCCTGTTTTTATGCCAATACCAGGCTGTTTTGATTACAGTGGCCTTGTAATACAGTTTGGTATCAGGTATTGTGATCCCTCCTACTTTGCTCTTCTTTTTGAAAATTGCAGCAGCTATTCAGGGTTGTTTATGGTTCCATATAAATTTTTGAAGTGTTTGTTCTATGTCTGTATAATATGCCATTGGTACTTCAATAGGTATTGCATTGAATCTGTAAATTGCTTTGGGTAGTATGGACATTTTGATGATGTTAATTCTTCCAATTCATGAACATGGTATATGTTTCCATTTGTTTGTGTATTCCTTGATTTCTTTCTTCAGTGTTGTGTAGTTTTCTGCATTCAGGTCTTTTATCTCCTTGGTTAGGTTTATTCCTAGGTATTTGATTTTTCTTTTTGCTATAATGAATGGGATTTTTTTCATGATATCTGCTTCTGCTGTTTCATTGTTACTATACAAAAATGCCTTTGATTTCTGGATATTGAGTTTGTATTCCACTGTTTTGCCAAATTCATTTATTAGGTCAAGCAGTTTTTTAGCGGAGTTTATAGGATTTTCTATGTACACTATCATATCATCTGCAAACAATGATAGTTTTGTTTCCTCCTTTCCAATTTGGATGCCTTTATTTCCTTTTCTTGTCTAATTGCTGTGGCTAAGACTTCCAATACTATATTGAATAGAAGTGGTGAAAGTGGACAACCTTGTCTTTTTCCTGATCTTAGTGATAAAGATTTTGGTTTTGCCCATTGAGTATGATGTTGGCTGTAGGTCTCTCATATATGGCCTTTACTATGCTGAGGAATGATCCCTCTGATGCCACTTTGCTGAGTGTTTTTAGCATAAAAGGGTGCTGTACCTTATCAAATGCTTTTTCTTTATCTATTAATATGATCATGTGATTTTTGTCTTTGCTTTTGTTTATGTGATGTATTACATTTACTGATTTGTGAATATTGAACCATCCTTGCATCCCTGGGATGAATCCCACTTGGTCAGCGTGTTTGATCTTCTTAATGGTATTGTTGGATGCAGTTTGCCAATATTTTGTTGAGGATTTTAGCATCTATGTTCATGAGCGATATTGGCCTGACGTTTTCTTGCTTTGTTGTGTCTTTATCTGGTTTTGGGATTAGGATGATGCTGGCTTCATAAAAAGAGTTTGGGAGTCTTCCATCATTTTGGATTTTTTCAAATAGTCTGTGAAGGATAGGGGTTTGCTCTTTCTTAAATGCTTTATAGAATTCTCCTCTGAAACCATCTGGTCCAGGGCTTTTGTGTGTCAGGGGTTTTTTGATTACTGCTTCAATTTCATCTACTGTTATTGGTCTGTTCAGGCTTTCTGCTTCTTCTTAAGTGAGTTTGGAAAGATTAAGTTTCTCCAGGAACTTGTCCATTTCACATAGGTTTTCAAATTTCTTGGCATACAGTTCTTTGTAGTAATTTCTCACAATCCTTTGTATTTCTGTGATTTCTGTGTTGTCAATTGTAATCTCTCCTCTTTCATTTCTGATTGTGTTTATTTTGGTCCTCTCTCTTTTTTTCTTGATAAGTTTGCTTAAAGGCTTGTCAATTTTCTTTATCTTTTCAAAGAACCAGCTCCTGGATTCATTAATCCTTAGAATTGTGCTTTTAGTCTCCATGTCATTTAAATCTGCTCTAATCTTGGTTATTTCCTTCCTTCTACTTGCTCTGGGCTGTCTTTGTTGTTGTTCCTTGAGTTCTTATACATGTAGGGTTAGGTTGTTTGTTTGAAAGGTTTCTATCTTTTTTAGTTAGGTCTGTATTGCTATGAACTTCCCTCTCAGGACTGCCTTCACTATGTCCCATAAGTTTTGGGTTGTTGTGAGTTCATTTTCATTTGTTCCCAGAAACTTTTTGATTTCTTCCCTAATTTCATTCCTGACCCATTCATTGTTTAATAGCATGCTATTCAATCTCCATGATTTGGAGTGTTTTGGTTTTTTTTTTTCCCTTGGGGTTGGTTTCTACTTTCAGTCCCTTGTGGTCAGAGAAAATGCTTGGAATGATTTCAATTTTCTTGAATTTGTTGAGGCTTGTTTTGTGTCCTATCATGTGGTATATCTTTGAAAATGTTCCATGTGCATTTGAAAAAATGTGTATTTATCTTCTTTGGGATGAAGGGTTGTCTATATATATCAGTTAAGTCCATTTCATCTAGGGTATTGTTCAATGCCACAATATCTTTGCTGATATTTTGTTTGGAAGATCTGTCCATTTTTGACAGTGGGGTGTTAAAATCCCCTACTGTAATTGTGTTGCTGTCAATATCTTTCCTGAAGTCCTGTAAGATTTTCTTTATGTATTTGGGTGATCTTATGTTGGGTGCATATATATTTACAAAGTTTATGTCTTCTTGGTGGATTCTTCCCTTGAGTAGTATGAAGTGATCTTCTGGATCTCTTTTTATGGTCCATCTTTTGAAGTCTATTTTGTCTGATGTGAGTATTGCTACATCAACTTTTTTTTTCCTGTCCATTTGCTTGGAAAATTTGTTTCCAGCCCTTCAGTTTGAGTCTGTGTAGGTCTTTTGTCCTGAGGTGGGTCTCCTGTAGGCAGCATATGTGTGGGTCATGCTTTCTTATCCATTCAGCTATTCTATGTCTTTTGATTGGAGCATTTAATCCATTTACATTTAAGGTTATTATTGATAGGTACTTATTCATTCCCATTTTCGTACTTGTGTTCCTCTCACTCTCACTCTCACTCTTTTCCTTTCGTTCCTTAAAGTAGTCCCTTTAGCATCTTTTGCAGAACTGGTTTGGTGGAGGTGTATTCTCAGGCTTCTTTTGTCTGGGAAGCTCCTTATTTGGCCTTCTGTCTTGATTGAAAGCCTTGCTGGGTAAAGTAGCCTTGGTTGCAGGCCTCTGGTTCTCATTACTTGGAATATTTCTTGCCATTCTCTTCTGACTTGGAGTGTTTCCATTGAGAAGTCAGCTGCTAAACTTATTGGGGCTCCTTTGTATGTTACTCCGTTTCTCCCTTGCTGCCTTTAAGATTCTCTCTTTGTCTTGGAATTTTGCCATTTTCATTATGATGTGTCTTGAAGTGGGCCTCTTTGTGTTCCACTTGATTTGGACTCTCTCTGTTTCCTGTATTTGTGTGACTTGTTCTTTCATCAAATTAGGGAAGTTTTCCATCATTACTTTTTCAAATAGGTTTTCTATCCCTTGCTTTTCTTCTTCTCCCTCTGGTATCCCTATTATATGGATATTATTCTGTTTCATATTGTCTTGCATTTCTCCTAATCCCTCTTCATTCTTTCTGAGCCCCTTTTCCTTTTCTTGCTCTTTCTGTGTGTTTTTTCTACTTTGTCCTCCAACTCACTGATCCAATCTTCTGCTTCATTGATCCTGCTTTTGATTCTTTCTACTGTGTTCTTTAGTTCAGAAATTCTATTCTTCATTTCCTCTTGGCCCTTGTTGATAATTTCTATTTCCTTTTTCATGTTGACATAGTTTGCAGTGAGTTCATTGTAGTTTCCCTTTAATTTCTGCTAGCTCATTGTGAGTTCATTGAGCTTCCTAATAAACACTGATTTGAACTCAATATCTGATAGTTGAGTTGCCTCTGTTTCATTTAGCATTCTTTCTGAGGCTTCCTCCTTTCCTTTCTTTAGGGGATTGTTTCTTTGTCTTCCCATTGTTCATGAGACTCTTCTTGTCAGGCTCAGCTTCTTAAATTGATCTGTTCTGGCTCCCTGGGTTTATGGTGTGAACTTCTGTGGTAGAATACCTGTGAGATTCAGTGGTGCAGTCTTCTTTGGGTATCCTGGTGTTCACAGCTTCCACCTATTCTTTTTTGTGATCAGTTGGAGGGGGAAGGCAAAATGGTTTAAGACAGCAAGAGTATTCTATGATATTTACAGTAGCAGCTGGTAGAGAAGAGATAGGAGATCCTTTGGGTATATATAGTGTTACCCATGTTCCACCACCCAACTAGCCACTTTTTTAGAAAGGATGGAAAGAAGATAAGACTCTTGTTGGGTAGGGAAGGATTATGAGTTGGATGTGAAAAGCAGTGATTTGGTGGGAGATCAGATTCTGAGGTAAGGTGAGGTAAAGGACAGAAAATAGTTATAGTGTGTGAAAAAATAGAGTTCACCACCACAGTAATCGAGTTCAGGAAACTGTGAAGTGGGCTAAGATCTTGGAGGGGTGTTTTGTAGTATTTAAAGTTGTATGGAACAGCTCTTATTTACAATAATATTAGAACAACAATCATATGACAGAATCTATGAGGTCTAGATAACAAGAATAGGGAGTATAGGACCTTGAGTAGTGTGCTAATGGAACACAAGTGGAGTGAAGGACAGTAAACTAGAAATATACTATGGATGAGAGAACAGGGGAAACCTGTCAAATGGTACATTATAATCAGCTAAGCAAAGAAGACTAAACAGAAAGAAGAGGAACACAAAAATACTATTCAAGTAAAAGCTGTAGGAATAATGAAAAAATAATAATACAAATATGCAATAACTTGCAGGTTCTCTGTAATAGCAAAGTGAAATTTGTCTCACTGTCTCAGCTGTTGGGATGCTCCTTCTTTGGGTCTAACTCTGGTCTTTTCACAGTTCCTGTTTTTTTTGTCTCACTTGTGGGTATTTAAAAAGAGAAAAAAAATGAAAAAAAAGAAGGAAGAAAGGAAGAAGAGATAAAATTGGGAAGAAAGGAAGAAGGAATAAAATAAGAAAGAAGGAAAGAGAAGCAAGGGAAATCGAGGGATATAAGCATATAATAAAAATAAATTACTTAAAAAAACCAAACAACAACAACAACAAAAACAAAACAAAAACAAAAACCTCTTGCTGGTTTCAAACTGTCCAAACCAGTTTTTCTGGTCTTACTGGCTGCAGCAGGCTGAGGGGTGACTGGTATCACTTTTCTCTCTGTTCAGCACTCAATCAGCTTTGGGCTAGTCTCCCCATGGCTAGCCCCATACTCTCCCCAGAGCTAGCAAGGTGCCTCTCTGCACAGGGCCTTGGGCCTCCCTCAGAGTGCATTCTTTCCCCAGGTTTATAGGTGTGAGCTCAGGTCTCTCACAGCTAGAGCACTACCCGGGTTTACAGGTGTGAGTTCCAGGTTTCCTGCATCACATGCGCTCACCTTGGGTTCACAGGCTTGGGCTCTGGCTTCCCCATGGATTGCGTGCACTCCTTGGGTTTCTGGGTGTGAGCTCTGGGTGTGAGCTCTGGGTCTCCTAGGGAGCTTGCACGCTCCCTGAGTTTATAGCTGTGGGCCCAACATCACTAAATTTTTAAAATATGAATGTAATGCTGGAAGTCCAGCATGGGAATCTCAAAGGCTCATTTGGATAAACCGAACAAACTACAAGGAGGACCTGGTAGAGGAGACCTAGCCTTTATTACTCACATTACAGGGAGCACTAGCAGCAGCGCATGGGCAAAGCAGGACCACACTCCCCCTCAGCCCAAGACCCATTATAAGGGGTCCCAGAGGCAATGTGGGTTCACGTTATACAAGCTTTCATGTGGTCTTAGTCTGTATTACCTCAGTCTGTACGTGCAGAAAGAAAAGGTCAAGAAGCAGTCACCAGGCAGGAAACCTGTCCCCAGGGGAGATAGGGAGGGAGTTACAATCCATTTCCTCTGTACGATGCACACTCTTTCTGACCATTGTCCCTCTGGCTGGTCCTCATCATGGGAGGTGGTAGAGCCATGTCCTGAGTGGTCATGCAAGAAACTAAAGCAACATTGAAACACTATCTTTTTGTCTACACGACCCATTTGGATGAAAAGCAATGAACATATCCAATGAGAAATAAACTGGATACTTGATAGCTTGTGTCACTTTAATTATTATAAAGTAAACTCTAGCCCTGGCCTGGGGTTGTTTACTTGATTGGAGCATCATCCTGTACACCAAAAGGTTGCATGTTGAATTCCCCTATCAGGGCACATACCTAAGTTATAGGTTCAGTCCATGGTGGGGGTGCATACGGGAGGCAACCAATCCATGTCTATGTTTCTCTCTCACATTGGTGTTTCTCTCTCTCTCTCTCTCCCCCACACACACCCCCTGCCTTGTGTCTTTCTAATATTAATAAATATATCTTCATGTGAGGATTAAGAAAAGAACCTACTCTGGATCACTGTTTGACAATAAATATCAAAATCTGAAAACATACTTATTATTCCATCAAGTAATTCCACTAATAGTATAATCAAAAGATATAATTGGTTGGTAATCACAGGTATATATACTAAAATGTGCACCACGGTATTATTCAATATGCTTAGAATTCAGTTATAACCTACATGGGATTACCTAATAACATTATACACACCCAACCAGAGAACATTATGCAGCAAATAAAAATGATGCTATAAATCAGAGATACTTATCCTAGTTTCTCTAAGAGTCTCTGGACAGGCTTCAAAGGATGTGTCTTATACAAGTTTCTGTGTATATAACAAACAGTACATGTGCATTTTAAGAGACATGGTGTCACAGTTTAAGGAGGATTGTATGTAGTGTTCACAATTTATTGATGATTAAAAATAGCATTTTATCATTATGATATGTTTTGTGTATAACATAAGTTTATAAACATATGCACATTTATCCATTAAATGTTTGGTGAATTATGATGTCTCATTTTGCTTGTCTATAGTGCTTATTTGTCCATAAAATACTATACTACATACTTCACAAATATAAATAGTACTAGTATAAAATACTATGCTACAAGCTTTCACAAAAAAAATGAGCTTAGGTCTGCAAGATGACTAAGGGAACTGTCAAATGTGGAGATACATTCCTTCCCCCAAATATTTTTTTGCCAGTTATATATACTATACAAACTTTAAAAAATTTGCATGTGATATCTCATATAGACATGGATAAATTTGGTGATATTAGAGAGACTTGTAAGTTTTCTGCTCACACTGATCTTTTGCCAGTGTCTATTTGTAACTGAAATTCTACTAAAACAATACTTTGGTTAGTGAGTTACTTCAAAAATTCCTTGTTAAACTACACGTTACTAGGAAAGAAAGTAAGGGTTTCACTATAACATTTGTGTGAATCAGAGCCTTAGGCAAGCTACCAAATTTTAGGAAATACAGAGTCCTCCAGTGCCTATAATAGGTTAAAACATTCCTGGAACTCAGAAGACTCAGAATAAGTCCAGAATGTGAAGATACTTCGTTACTTATATGGCACCAATTGGGACTCTGCAGAGGCTGCGGGGCAAAGAGCTGGTCAACTCTGAAAGGAAAGGTAACAGTTGCTAACTAAGACTCTCAGTGACACTGAGCGCATGGCTACAGACAAGGCCATCGACCTACTGAGGGTCCTTTTGGTCACATGATCCAAAGTTTATGACTCATTAAAGATTAAGAGTGCTACTTATGTGAGGATATTCATGTTAATGCTTTCTTATTAAAAACATATAAAATTGCTTTTAAAAAACAAACCTCAAATTACCCCATGAAAAAAAGCTGTATCATTTTATATATTAAATCCCTGTATTGATTTTCACACAATTTATATTCTCTGAAAGTGTATTAAAATTTATTTGCCATAGGCACCTGGTTTTTCCATGTGCTTTTTTTAAAAAAAGTTATGTTATCATCTCAAATGGATATTAAATTTACCATTTAGTTAAGTTCCTAATGATCCATAAGAACAAAAATTTATTGTTATGATGTCTGGTTGCTAGCAAAGATAGATTTTCATCTTTTATATTTAGTTAGAAAAACCAGAATTTATTTAAAGTTTCTCTTGATCTTTTCACTTTTCATTTTTTCATTTATTGACTTGCATTATTTTAAATACAGAATTATCATCTGGTTTTGAGGTCTCTTCTTCGCAACCTAGCAGAAAGGCCAGAGTTCAAAAGCTCCACACTGAGCTCTGAGAAAGACAAATCAACAGCAATACTTCCCATCTTATATATTTTATATTATATTTTCAAATGTTTTTAATGTTAATATCATCAAGGATAAACTTTTTATGGCATTTAGATTATTTTTGTGTTAAGAGAACTCTCTATCCCACATCTGTAAAAAATAACATGGTGTATTAAAAATAACAAACAAATAGCAACAAACCAAAACCTTCTGCTAATGGTATAGTAGTACCAGGAGACTTGAGTACTGGTAATAGTTCTGATACAAACATCCCAGGGGCCTCTGTAATATGAAAAGGCAGCAGAAAGAAAGAAGGAGTTCCTATTGTTTGTGACAGCATGGATGGAACTGGAGAGCATTATACTGAGTGAAATAAGCCAGGAAGTGAAAGACAAATGCCATATGATCTCACCTTTAACAGGATCTTAATCAACAAAACAAATAAATAAGCAAAATATAGCCAAAGACACTGAAATTGAGAACAGGCTGACAGTGAGCAGAGGGGAGAGGGAAGGGAATTTCAGGGGAAAAGGGGAAGGGATTGTAGGAACAAGTATAAAGGACACATGGACAATAACAAGGTGGGGGTAGAAATGAGAGGAAGGTGGGGAGGGCTGGGGGTAAAAGGCAGAAAACTATACTTGAACAACAATGAACATAAAATTTAAAAAAACTCACTGAATGGGAGAACACATTCGCCAATACATCTGAAGAGAGGTTAATATCCAAATTTTATAAAGATCTTATAAAATTCACCACCAAAAGAATAATCAATTAAAAATGCGCAAAGGCCTGAATAGACACTTCTTCAAAGAGGACATACAGGTGCTCCCCTCACACTGGGCAGAATGGCTGTCATCAATAAATCAACAAACAACAAGTGTTGACAAGGATGTGGAGAAAGGGGAGTCCTTTTGCACTGTTGGTGAGAATGCAAATTGGTGGTGCAGTTCTTGTGGAAACTAAAAATGGAACTGCCTTATGACCCAAAGATTCAACCTCTGGGAATTTATCTGAAGAAATCTGAAATACTAATTCAAAAGAACATAAACACCCCTGTGTTCATTGCAGCATTATTTACAACCACCAAGTTATGGAAGCAGCCCAAATGGCCATCATTAGATGAGTAGATAAGGCAACTATGGGACATCTACACAATGGAATATACTTGTCTGAAAAAAAAAAAAGAGAAACTTTTACCCTTTGGAACAGCATGAATGAACCTAGGGAACATAGTGCTAAGTGAATAAGCCAGTCAGGGAAAGACAAATATCATATGATTTCATTCATAATGTGGAATTGAATGAACATAACTGAACCATCAAGCAAATAGGGACAGACTCATAAATAGAGAGCAAGCTGACAGCTCTCGGGGTCAGGAGTCAGGAGTGGAGGGATTGAGCAAAAATGAAAAAGGACTCATGAACATGGACAACCATATGGTGATTAACAGAGGGGGGATATAAGAGGGATAAATGGCAATCGGAAAAAATACAATAAAAATAAATTTAAAAAAACCCTAAAAAAAAAGAAGGTGAATAGCTTAGGAGTTGCTAACATTCCTCTTCCATCTTCCCTCCCCTCCCCTCCCTTCCCCTCCCCCTCTCCTTCTCTCCCCTCCCCTTTCCTCCCTTTCCCTTCCTTTTCTTTTCCTTTTTCTTGGCACAGACCCCTTTGACGATCTTATGAAAGCTGTAGATCATTAAACACATGAGTAATTTCACCTACAAAGGTCCAGGACCAGCTTCATGACCTGTGACTCGTGGAGAGAGGTCCTGCGGGGCACTTGCACTCACTTTACTGTTCTACTGTCACCTTCTTGAAATTCACCCTTTTCAAACAAGTGCCTCCACATTTTCACTGTGTACTAGATCCCTCAACTTATATAGGTGATACTGCCTGAAGCTCTTGAATCTGGCTATGAAATTTTGGCCTAAATGGTCTCGAAAAATCTCTCTTCAAGGTTTTAATTCACTCTTATTACACCACTAACCCTTACCGATGTTCAGGGCTGCTCTGGAACTAGAGAAGGCTCTCCTTTAACCCTGTCCCTGAAATAAAGTGTGCCCTGTGTGTCAGAAAACACTTGGTCTCTGGCTCAAATAAGGGGATTATGGAGAGGGCTGGCTTTGTTTTAGATCATTCTATTCATTACTGATAATATTCTTTTAACTATGTTCATTGGTTTTGAATCAGAATTTCTCAGAATGCTATACTTTGTGGTAATTTATTTATATAGTTGGGATTAAGATTAAAGTGAAAAGACTTTTTTTTTTTTTCAAAGAGTCAATTCAAATGATGAACTATGCCTAAAACTATGGCTTTCTATTATTTTGAACACTGAAATCCCAAGAACACATGTTTAAAGCAAAACAGAGGGGCTCTGGCCAGGTGGGGAATGTATGAGAAGCAACTGATAGATGTTTCTTTCTCTCTCTCAAATCAATAAACCTATCTTCAGGTAAGGATGAGAGAGGCAGTTGGGCAGAGAAAGAGGGTGCTCTTGGGCTTTTTATAATTCAATGAGCAATTTCCTTAGAAATTTTTTTCTACTTGTTCCAACTATATGTCTCAACCATAGAAAACTTGAAAAGGTACAGAAGGATAATATGAAAGCAACTCTTTGTTCTGAAATTTAGTCCATGATTACCAACAGAAAGTCAAAGGAAACTTTGTTTGAATTCTATAAGAACAGGTATACAAAGTGTATGGCTAATGTAACTATATTTGAGATTTTTTATATTAATTTTTGAGTAGCCCTAGGCCAGAGCTGAATTAGTAGTAAAATATAAAATTGCATCTAAGAAAACGGATACCAAGAATCCGTTTGATTATTACAAGTTTTTGGACACAGCAGGGAAAGAGAATATATGGTTGACAATTTTAGGAAGACATCAAAGAAATGTGCTTTTCTGTCTGTCAGTCTGTGTTGTATTATGTGGGGCATTAAAATGAGCTTTGAGGAAATGTTATGTTCACAGTGCGATATCTAAACCACAGTGGCCATGTTACGGGGGCACGCCACCGTTCATCTGGAGAGCGGGCTGACTACTAATGTTTTAGGAAAAAGGAGAATTTGAGTTTCTGTCTGTTTTTCAGAAACGAGTTTTCTTAAAGTTTCTAATATTTTGGAGGTCATTTTATGATGACAACATGGGAATTTTGAAATAGGGAAGTCGTCCAAACTCCACGGTCCTAATTTTTCTCTCTTTAGATTCTGCAAACTTTTATATTTCTACTTTCCACTTCAATCTTGAATTAATGACTCTTGCCAAATTTGTAAAGGTTTTTCTAATGGACAACTAGATCAACTTACCAAGTTCGGTTTGCCACTTAGTTAATTTATGTGAAGTCTAAAACAGAACAGATATTTGAGCTGCTTGTCCAATTTATAAAGAAAACATTAGTGAGAACAGGTACTCAACTGAAAAAAAGATAGTTCTGGTAAATTTGCTGAGATAAATGATTATCAGAATAGCCTTTATTAAGACAACTCTAATCTCGGTGCACTGGCCTGCTACCAAGTCAATTTACCATCCAATTTTATTTCTTAAGAACTTCAGACTAGGACAGGGATAAGCTTGATTAGACCTTTAGTTATGTCCGTATTTTCACATATGTATGGTTACCATTTCGGTAGATAACTTTTTATGATTGACCATTTGTCCAGAAATGAGGTCATTCTGATAAAAATTTAGATTTAACTATTCTAACAATTCTGTGAACTCCCCTTCCCTGAGACAGAGTTAATAGAATTGCATTATTCATATTTAGTAACACTACAGCTCCCCACTTAGAGGCTTAGCTCATCTTGTAATAGAACCCCATTACAGAGAGTTCTAAGTACCTTCACGTGTCTTTCTTTCATTTAGGCAGAAGGATATAATCAAAGGCAATATTTGAAAGTAAAAATATACCGTGATTAGATTACTCAGTGTCCTCTATTTTTATAAAATAAAAAAGGCAAATGCTTGAAAATATTCTTACTTTTTGAAACATTTGCCTTTTCTAGACTGTGACTCTATCGTTTAATCTGCTCTCAAAAAAATTAAAGAAGTGAAAACTATAAATACAACTTTATGTAATAGCAAAAGTTGAATACAGGTCATTGGATTAGATATAGGATTTAAAAGGGAGATAAAACTGAGAATGTTAAATTTATGGAGGACACTTATTTCCTGTTTAATAAACAATGATAATTCAGGCATGCGCAGTGTTTTCTTCTACCACCAAATTACGTTAATCTTCCAACCAATTATGTTTTTTGTAAGTAGATATATATATTAAATATGTACTTCATGTCTGTGTTGGAGGTTCCAAAGGAAATTATTATATAATGTAATAGCAATCAGATAGTGAATGGATCCAGTTAAAAAATCAGGTTGAACCCACATTTCTTTCTGTTTTTCTTCCTGTGGTATTGCCATAAGGATATCCATAGCAGTGGGATAGAAACTTGATTCCAGAAATACATTTAGATGTCTTTGGTTAACTTTTTTCCACCAAGTGGGCCAAGACTGTTCATGAAGAAATGAGTGGTCTTTTCAACAAATGGCACTGGGACAAAGCAAAAAAACAAAAATAAATGCCTGTGAACTTCTGTCTTATACCATGTAAACAAATTAACTCAAACTGAAAACAATAAAACTCTTAGAAGAAAGCAAATATTCATGACTTTGGGCTAAGCAATTGTTTTTGATACATATGAAAAGCACAACCAACAAAACAAAAAAAAGAAAGAAAAGATAAGCTGGACTTTATCAAAATTAGAACATTTTGTACTTAAAAGTCTACCACCAAGACAGGAAAAGACAGTTTACAAATGGGAAATACTTGTATTTCATGTATTTCACAAGACACATGTATCCTGAATATATAAAATATTTTTATGAATCAGCAATAAGAAGATAAATAACCCTATTAAAAATTGGACAAGAGATTTGGATAGACATTTTTCCAAAGAAGATATTAAAATATCCAATATACTCAATGAAAAGATACTCAATGTCATTAGTCATTAGGGAAATGCAAATGAAAACCACAATAAGGTGTCACTTAACCATCAAGATGGCTACAATAAAATAAAAAAAAATTGTACAATAGCTAGTATTTATAAGGGTGTGAGAATTTGGAACTCTCATACTTTGCAGATGAAAAAGTAAAATGGTGCAGCTACTTTGGAAAATAGTTGAGCAGTTCTTCAAAATGTTAAATATAGGGTTCCTATATGACTTAGAAATTCCACTTCTGGGTATATACCCAAGAGAAATAAAAACATGTATTCATATAAAAATTTATAAAGAGATGTTCATAATAGCATTATTAGTAGTCAAAAGTAGAAATTACATTCACCACTGATGGGCATTTACATACAAAATATATAGGTATATATTGAATGCGCACACACAGATACACTTTAAATTTTATGGTATGTGGATTTTATCTGTAGAAATATGTTACATTACATATATATGTACACATACATATATGCATCCCAAATTAAAGATGAATTATAATTAAATTAAAGATATATGTGTGTGTATGTAAGTTGCATTGGCAGATCTTGGAAGAACAATGGGACTACAGGAAATAAGCATTCTTGAATTGATAGATATTATGCTTAATAAGATGACCCATGAGAAGACAATGTTTCACGAGACCACACTATTCACCAAGGTTGTCCTACATACAGAGATGAGAGGGTACAAACATAAGTAGGAAATTCAGTGATAGCCATCCTCTACAAAGCAGCTGGGAAGAATGGCAGAAGAGGAAGCTACAAACCTGGTCTTATTTACATCTGTGAGAAAGATGGCGCTCTGTGTAACAGAGGCCAACTGGTGGCTGCATCCTGTATCCCATGGTACCCAAACGGGAAGAACAGCACGTGGAAGGCCATGCTGGGTTCAGAAGGCAAGACCGTCCACTGCTCCAGCCCATTTATGTGACATGGAAGGCCACCAGCTTCGAGTGGCGACCATAACAAGAGAGTTTGCTGCATTTGATTCAGGTCATGGTCCAATCTGTCAGCCTGTGGGTTTTACTATTGGCCTAGTTATTTCAAATACTCAGGACAACTCTTTCTGGTAGGAAATATTCTCCTTGTTTTATAGATGATACCAGAGATCTTCTGAGGTCATTTAACTAGTTGAAATGATCAAAATTTATTTCATACTAAAGTTCATGATTTATATACAAAAATGCCCCCCCAAAAAATAGAATAATCTTCTGGAGGGCAGGCCTCTTGTAGTACAGGCTTCCCCCACTACGTGAGTGTTCTAGGGACCCATCTGTATCAGTGCACCAGCCCGTGTTGTTGTAAGAAGCTGCATTCAGCTTTGGTGAATTTTTTTTGAAGACTCTTTCAATTCATTTGCCCATTTAATCATGGGTGATATATGAGTGCACCTGCCCACACTGTGCTGGGTATTCAGTAGATTATGACCCAAAATGGCTTGAACTTCATGCCCTACCTTCCCTAATCACTCAATCTCATGTCAAGAAATGTCTTTTTTTTGTTTGTTTGTTTCCCTGAATGAAAAAGTCTTCAAAGGGAAATGTTTTACCCATGTGGAAGAGGTGAAACAAAAATCATCAGAAACTCTAAAAGCATCAAAATCAATGAGTTCAAAAACTTTTGAGCAGAGGAAAAAAGTGTCTCAGTAGGCATATTGCATCAAATGGAGAGTACTTTGAAGGTGACCATAGTTTAAACATATAAGACAATACAAAATTTTTTATAAATAAATTCTGGTTTTTTTTTATTCCCCCCAAAACAATACCATATATGAAGTTCTCTCACAGTTATCAGCAAACACATTCATGTCTGTAAATTCTAATAGAAAGACATTCTTCAGCAGGTTAAAACATTCTGGTGCTTCAGGGTAAAGAATGCATAGATGAGAAAGTTGAAGTTCAGATTGTTATTTTTCACATTTAACAGGCACACTCATAGTCCTACTTTCTCTTTCATTGAGACATTCTCATTGATCTAATTTCCAAATACAAGTATTCCTAGCTTTCTATTATGCCACCGAAGACCTACATTAATGCTGTTTTTGCTGGTCCAAAGAAATACCGAGAGGATTTTCACTCCTATGAAAAAGCTGTTAGTGTACTAATGTAAGTCTTTCATAAAAATTAAGTTACATTAAGTGAACTTTCAGAAAATAGGGGATACTCTTTATGCCATTTTTGGCTTACAAAAGATTTCATAGGATTACTCTACTTTTGGATAATGCTGGGGCAGGAGGTTGATACTTTAGTCTATAAAGTTTTCGCTGAAACAGTTCTCGACTAGATTTCCAAGTCTTGACAGTGTTTTCTGCCTGAAGAATAGTTGCAGGGGTGTCCAACTTTTTGGCGTCTTTGAGCCACACCGGAAGAAGAGTTGTCATGGGCCACACATTACATACATTGCAACACATAATCACACACAAAAAAATCTTATAATATTTTAGCTAAATTTTCAATTTTGCATTGGGTGGCATTCACAGCTATCCTGGGCTCCATGTGGCCCCTCAGGCTGCACGTTGGGCGCCCCTCAATAGCATTGCCTTTTAAGACTGGTAATCAAATGAGTGACTTATGCAGGTACTGAATGATCACAGTGTTAGGCAGAATAGATAGCAAGCCAAGGCAGGAAGGGAAAGGGAGACACGTTTCACCCATTAATTCAGCAATCCTGAGCTCCATGAGGTCAGACAAGTTTGACAGGTGTTGCAAAGATCACCAGAGAATCCATGATAGAGCAGAAGAAGGGCAGCCTTTGAAATTCTGTGTGCATTGTTTTCACTGTCTGAGAAAGGAGGCCTTTGAAACTATATGTTAATCTCAAGGTCCAGAGAAGGGAGAAGGAGGGGCATCCTGGAAGCTGGCTACAAGCAAAAGACTCCTAAAACCCCAATAGACAGTGCACTCAGACTACCTGGGCGTGTGCTTACAGCTTCATGCTCAAGTGTATTTCATAAATAAACTTGCTACCACATTTCCATTATATTCTTTGTCTGTCTTCTGAATTCATCTCTCGAGAACAGATAACTGAGGAGGGGGAGCCCCCTAACTCAGGTCCCCCAGTAACAATAGCACTCAGATGCAGTGCAGGCTGAGAAAAATGTGTAAGAGAAATCATGTCTTACGGGGCTCTACTGCCAGGAGTAAAACATACAAAACTTCTGAGCTTGGTAAGAACTTTCTAGTACATGGTGGTTATTGAGTATATGTGAAGTTATAGAGCAGGTGTGTAAATAAATGTGTAGATGCTGACATAGGAGACAATTTATTAAAATAAGAATTAGAGGCATTGCAAAATAGTAAATAAAGTCCTTTACATTTGTTTATGAACTGTGGCATTACCAAACAGGAGTCCATCCAGTCAGGGCTAGCAGAACCAAACACTAAAAACTGAGAATTACAATGAATGGAGAAAGATTGGTTGTTTTATTATGCATGGTGCCACCCAGGAGGACAGTCAGCCAATGCTCAAAAGCCCATTCCCACTGGGGAACGGTTTACAGGGGAGTGTTACAGAGCAAAATTATGAATCATCATGAGTAAGGGGTTTAGGGTCGTGGGTCCTGCCGAGTAGTCAAGAAGAGGTAAGGGCAGTAAATCATAATTTCAGGGTTTGAGGTCAGCCTTTGTGTTTCTAAGTCTGGTTTTGTGGGGAAGTACTCAGGGTGATCCTGTATTAGGGCTTGGGAACTGAAACACAGTTTAAGCAATGATGTTATCTTTAGCTTAACAAAGGCCCCTAACCTTGTGACCCTTAGTCAAAGCATTGCTTCTGGCTGTCTCAGGGCAAAGGTTAAGGTTTACAGGGCAAGCTGTGAAGGAACAATAGAGTACTGGGGATGCATATTAGATCAGATTCATACATTCCATCGGGATCCTTAGTTTCGTAATTACAAAGAGGTCTGATGTTTCAGAATTCTCTTTAAGTGCAAGTAGGACATTACATTAGCTCTCTGTCGGTTACAATCTGAGGATGTGTTATCAGAAACATTGTTTGGCATGCTAAAATCAATTTGATTTGCTATAAGCAGGGCAAATTTTCTCATTTGCCATGCTCCACACCAGTTGCTAGTGTAATAAGTGAGCTATGTTTCATTTATTCTGAGGAGGAGGAGGAGAAAATTCTCCCCTTTCCCCTTGATTTTTATGGCTCATCAAATAATTAAAATGACATAAGGCATATACAGGAGAAATGAAGTGTTAATAGACACACGCAGGGAATTTACATAAGCATGAAGAATTCCAAAGACGGTAAGGCGAAATGAGATACATATGCCCTTCTGGACTAAGGAGAAGGAGGCAGGGGTCTGGGGCTTCAAGGGGAGGTTAGGCAATTCTCAGGGGGATGAAAAGAGTTAATGTTTAGTAAACAAGTGTTCTGGGCCATCTGGAGACACAGAGGACTTTCATCAAGTTTGCCTTGCTAGGTTTCTATCACACTTGATTTAGACTAAACTATAGTTACCTATGGGGATAGCTCCTTCCTGGGACAGACCTTCTTCTATCTTAAGTACTTTCAGGCAGTCAGGGGAATGGTCAAAGGTACTTACGGAGCCTTCCGATCCTTGAAAATAACCAGCTTAAAATAATATTCTAAAGAGGCAGATTTGTACCTCTTCAGTTTATTAATATTTTGTAGCTGGTCCATGAATTCATTTGAATCTGCTTACTTCAATAATGTCTAGAATTTCATTGTGATGTTACTGGGACCCCAATGTTTCTGTGTGTGTGTGTGTGTGTGTGTGTGTGTGTGTGTGTGTGTGTGTGTTAATCCATCTACCTGTACTCACTGGCTCAAAGAAATGCATGAGCAGGAGTTTGCAGTATAGGAAGAAAAATAGTTTAATATTGAGTTGGCCAATATGGAGGAGGGGAGCTTAATGCCTAAAGACCCAATCCTTGATGGCATGTAACAGATTATAGATTATATAGAGCTAAATCACAAGATACCATGAAGTAGGGGGTTCAAGGTGGTGCTGGGATCTGATTGATCAAAGGTAAGGTAAACTTAATAAGTAATTTCTTCAAGTCTCGAGGACAATTCTGAGGTCTACTCTGGCATCTCTGTCTTGTCTCATGGGAAAGTAACCAGGAGTTGTTGCACCTTAGGGTTCAGGAGCTGGGATATAATTTAGGCCAAGATGTTATCTTTAGCCTGCCAGAGAGACAGACTTTGCGACCATCAGTCAGGTCTGGGCTACTGTCTTCTGTTGCCTAAGGGGTTGCTCATTATCTGGAAGAAAAGGCCAGGTCTCTTCGGGGGTATAAAGAAAGACAGAAGGGTATGATTTCCAGAGCCAGGATTTAAAACTAAATTTAATGAAAGTCACAATGACCCTTGGTTTTAATGTGCTGGGAAGGAAGACACTTGCCTCTATCCTTCAAAGCTCTTTCAACTAGTTTAATAATTAAATCTCCATGAGACAAATAGCAAAAGCAAATAACCAAGTTTAATTTTATATATATGTGTGTGTATATATGTGTGTACATATAGGTGTGTGTGTGTGTGTGTGTGTGTGTATGAGCCCCCATATATGAGAAAGTCAAACACCCCATATACATGAGAGCTTCACAGACAGAAAATGAGGTGTACATGATATTCTGAGCTAAGCTTTGTAGGGAAAAAAGGTCATTCTCAGGAGCGTAAGAAGAATAGATATTCAGTGATTAGAAGTTTTCCCAGCCTTATAGAAAGGTTATAAAAAAGTTATTTCTGAAGAGAACCCATTATGTGAAGACCTTCAGTTTAAATTTTTTAAAGAGGAAGTAAGTTTCTTATGAGCCTACAGGGTCTTGATTGCCTTCAGCTTAACACAGTTCACATGCCAAAGCAGCACATTTTGGGGAGGATTGTTCTGAACCTCTTCAGATGTTATTTTAGTTTTCCTGATTTTTTTGCTCTTGTATAGGAATATAATATATTAATGAATATATATATATTCCATTAGACTAATGCACAATATAGACAGAACTTTCCTATCTCTTGGATTTGTGTTTTTAGGGTGCAGAATTTGTCACCCCATAGTATGTCTCTTTAGCATACTGATTCTTTTAAGCTGATTATTTTTAGGAGACAGCAGACGCAAAAGAGTATCTGAAAACTGAGTAGAAGACATCTTTACGTAAGAAACATTTACATCGATAAGGAAAATTCCCTTCTGTGTACTAGGAAGGATGACTCCAAATCTTTGGACACTCTTACCAGTGGAGACACAGAGACTCAAATCTGCACCACAACCTTACCCTGTTTACTGGGCTTTTCCTGGTAACTTCCCATAACTGATGCCCACCCCCAATGTCTTCTTTCCGTCTTTAGTTAAAGATGGCACTTAGGGGGATGTTTCTCTGACAATTTGGAGAATTACTTAGTTATTCTGAGTCTCTTCCACGCATGTATGAGATATATGTGTTATTAAACTTTTGTTTCTTTTCTCCTGTTGGTCTGTTTTATATAAATTTAATGATTCAACAAGCTAAAGAACCTGGAAGGAAAGAGGAGGCAAGATTTTCTCCTCTACAGAGTCTTTTCAGTTAAGACAACTTTGAACTAGGTAAAACAATTATACTGTTTAATATCCTCCCAGCACATCTTCAAAGGCTTTGGTACGTCCACTTAATGATACACTTTGGAATCTGTGTATTTGAAAATGCATAGACAATAATGTTAAGTAGAACAAAAGGCAGAATACAAAATTGTAGATTTAGTGTTTTTGTTCTAGAAAGTGTAAACAAAATTATTAGTAGAAAGTATATTAAAATGTATACAATGGTTAAATCACTTCTATATTTCTACATTTTTCTGTATTATTTTTTGAGACCATACGGAGTTAATAGAGATCATTTGGTATAAACAAATACAAAAATGTTTATTCTAGAAAAATACAGAATAGAATAGTATGAACGAAAGAATTACTTAAAATAATATGTTAAAAAGAATGTAACAGATTCTAGTTAACTAAACAGAGTACAAATAGATTATAACATGAATATTATTTCTATGGTTATTCCACTTGCAAATAGTAAAGATTGTTTATGCACATTCTGAGGAATATATCAACTATCAAGCATTGAATATATATATGTATGTATATATAAATTACATACAGCATGCTCTGGAGAAAATTCAGTGACATTATTACTTCTGATTCTATACCCTTTCTCATCTGGGGCTAGACTGTAAGCAACAAAAGTTTTTCTGCGGTCTGATGCAGGAGAAAACATAATTTTTCTTCTACCCATGTAGGTTTTTGGCTGAGATACCCCATTAAAAAAGACAGATTCACAGGAGAAAAACAAACAATTTAAATAACCTGTATACTTTCTGCTTACATAGGAGAGACCCAGGAAAACTGGGTCTCTCAAAATGGCCCAAGCCACCAACTTTAATACCATTTCCAGGTAAAAAGAAAAAGATGTTGGGAGTGGTAGGGAGAGAGAGACAGTTGTGGGAGGCTGTCAGAAAAGGCTCCGTAAACAAGGTTATTGGGTTGTTACACAGATTTACCTTTCTGCCTTCTTCATTGATGAGAGTTTCTGGAGATTTAGTTCATCTTCCTTTGCACAAAGAGGGAGACATCCTTACTAATGCACGTTTGTAAATGCAAATATCTCTTACAAAAGTGGGACTTCTACTTGATTTTCAGAGCTTCTGCTATTTTTTCAGAAATTCTCCTCTGTCTGCTGTTTCTTAAAAGTAGTCAGCTCAAAATAATAAATATGTTAGTGGGGCATATGTTGGGCTGGTATACTATTTCTCCTTCAATCTCATTCTAAAATTGCTGACAGGGAAAATATTCCGTGATGCTTTAATGCTCCTCTTTTGTGAGGGGTCATATAACAAATTAGAGATATAGATAATAATTTATTAAATAAAAAAGTGGGATATTATAATCTCACAAATGATATAATTATTATTTCTATTGAGTATCTATAGGATATGTTATAGAGCAAATGGAACCCTTATTTTTCAGATTTATTGAAGATTTACATTTCTATCTACTTTGATATCCAAATTTGACAGTTATTAATCTGATACCCAAAGTAAATTACAGTTGACCCTTTAACTTTACAGGTTGGAACTGAATAGTCCTCTTATACATGTTTGCAATAACATTAAAATATGAATAAATACTGTAAATTTATTTTATTTACATTACGATTTTCTTAATATTTTATTGTCCTTAGTTTATTGTGAAAATAAGGTATATAATACATGTAACATATAAAATATGTGCTGAGTATTATGTCATCAGTAGCCTGTAAGCTAAAATTAATTTTAGACTGTTATAAAAACCAAAGAGTATTTATTTGAGCAAAAGGAGCTGAAGCCTGGGAGACACAGATTTAGGTAGCAATGTAAATTGTGTTCCACTGAGATAAAATGGAGGCCACGTTTTATATTGAAAGTTTCTACCCAAAGGAGGGAAGATGGCAGCATGGTGGGGGGAACAGATTCCACTCCCCCCTACACATGGGAGAAAAACCTAGCCAATCTACAGAGGAGCAGAGCAAACAGCCAACAGTACCACAGCATATGTGAAAATAAGAGATCAAAAATTGTAGCGGACATTGAAAAACCAGATGGTAAGGAGAGTTTTTCAGGACAGTAAGGGCCCAGGGATCAGCGCAGAGACCAGGGTGGCTGCAGCCCCAGGCCCCGTGCTTGCTGGTTCTGCCACAGGATCCTTGGGGGAGAGCTGGGTCAACTGCTCACTCCCCTGCCAAACAAGGCTTCAGGAGCACCAGGAGAGACCTGGTTGCTTGAAGTCACAGAGATGGGAATAAGGACTGAGTGGCAAACACACAGGGGCTATGAGCACCCACCCATAATCCTGGGAAGAGTGCGCATCCAAGCCCTTGTGACCAGAGGTGGCCTGGCCAAGTGCCTGTGCCTGAAACCAGAGGAGGGGGCTATGGGGAAGACCCAGAGCCTACGCACATGAATCCGGGGTGAGTGTGCATACCACAGGAAACCTGGAACCCACACCCATAAACTCAGGGAGCACGCACACACTCTGTAGGAGACCAGATCCCATGCCCGAGGCCCTGTGGAAAGGCACCAGGCTAGCTCTGGGGAGAGTGCACCGCCAGCCTTGGGGAAAGTGTGTGGCTAGCTCTGGGGAGAGTAGCCCTAAGCTGACTGAGTGCTGAACAGGGAGAAAAGCAATACCAGTTGCCCCTCAGCCCACTGCAGCCAGCAAAAACAGGTTTGGCCAGCTTGAAGCCAGCAAGAGGTTTTTTGTTTGTTTATTTGTTTGTTTGTTGACTTTTTTAAAGTAATTTTTAAATTTTGTTATCCCTCAATTCCTTTTGTTTCTCCTTCCATCTTTCTTGTTTTATTCCTTCTTCCTTTCTTTCCAATGTTATCTCTTCTTCCTTCCTTCCTCTTTTTTTTTCTTTTTCCATTTTTTTTGTCTTTTTAAATACCCACAAGTGGGACCAAAAAAAACAGGAACTGTGAAATTACCAGAGTTGGACTCAAAGAAGGGGCATCCCAATAGCTGAGACAGACAAATTTCACTTTGCTATTAGAGAGAGCCTGCAAGTTATTGCATATTTGTATTATTATTTTTCATTATTCTTACATCTTTTATTTGAATAGTATTTTTGTATTCCTCTTCTTTCTGTTTAGTCTTCTCTCCTTGGCTGGTTATATTTTATTGTTTGACAGCTTTCCCCTGTTCTCTCATTCATGGTGTATTCTTAATTTACTGTCCTTCATTTCACTTGTGCTCCATTAGCACACTACTCAAGGTCCTATACTCCCTATTCTTATCTAGATCTCACATATTCTGTCATATGATTGTTGTTCTAATATTATTGTAAATAATAGCTGTTCCATACAACTGTAAATACTACACAATACACTCTGAGATCTTAGCCCACATCACGGTTTCCTGAATTCTATTACTGTAGTGGTAAGCTTTATTTTCTCACACACTACACCTATACTATAGTTTACTCTCACCTTACCTCAGAATCTGAACTCCCACAACCTCACTGCTTTTCAGATCCAACTCATGATCCTGCCCTCCCCAACAAGAGTGTTATCTTCTTTCCATCCTTTCTAAAAAGGCTAGTTGGGTGGTGGAACATGGGTAACACTATACATACACAAAGGATCTCCTATGTCTTCTCTACTGGCCGCTATTGTAAATATCATAGAATACTCTCTTGCTGTCTTAAACCATTTTGTCTTACCTCTCCAACTGATCACACAAAAAAAATGGGTGGAAGTTATGAATACCAGGATACCCGAAGGAGACTGCACCACTGAATCTCACAGGTATTCTACCACAGAAGTTCACACCATAAACCCAGGGAGCCAGAACAGATCAATTTAAGAAGGCTAACAAGAAGAGTCTCACAAACAATGGGAAGACAAAGAAATCATACTCAAATGAAAGGAAAGAAGGAAGCCTCAGAAAGAATGCTAAATGAAATAAAGGCAACTCAATTATCAGATATTGGGTTCAAAGCAATGCTTATCAGGATGCTCCATGAGCTCTCAATGAGCTACCAGAAACTACAGGGGAGCTACAATGAACTCACTGCAAATTATATTAACACACAAAAGGAAATAGAAACTATCAATAAGGGCCAAGAGGAAATGAAAAATACAATTTCTGAACTGAAGAACACAGTAGAAGGAATCAAAAGTAGGATCAATGAAGCAGAAGATTGGATCAGTGAGTTGGAGGACAAAGTAGAAAACAACACTCAGAAAGAGCAAGCAAAGGAAAAGAGGCTCAGAAAGAATGAAGAGGGATTAAGAGAAATACAGGACAATATGAAACATAATAATATTCATATAATAGGGATACCAGAAGGAGAAGAAGAGCAAAACATAGAAAACCTATTTGAAAAAGTAATGATGGAAAACTTCCCTAATTTGATGATAAAGTTTCAGAAATCCAGGAAAAACAGAGAGTCCCAATCAAGTGGAACACAAAGAGGCCCACTTCAAGACACATCATAATGAAAATGGCAAAATTCCAAGACAAAGAGAAATCTTAAAGGCAACAAGGGAGAAACAGGAAGTAACATACAAGGGAACATCAATAAGGTTGACTGCTGCCTTCTCAATGGAAATGCTCCAAGTCAGAAGAGAATGGCAAGAAATGCTCCAAGTAATGAGAACCAGAGGCCTGCAACCAAGGCTACTTCACCCAGCAAGGCTTTCAATCAAGATAGAGGCCAAATAAGGAGCTTCCCAGACAAAAGAAGTCTGAAAGAATACACCCTCACCAAATCAAGATATCTTCTGCAAGATATACTAAAGGAACTGCTTAAAGGAGAGAGAGAGAGAAAGGAACACGGGTACAAAAATGGCAATGAATAAGTACCTATCAATAATAACCTTAAACGTAAATGGATTAAATGCTCCAATCAAAAGACATTGAAGAGCTGAATGGATAAGAAAGCATGACCAACATATATGATGCCTGCAAGAGGCCCACCTCAGGACAAAGACCTACACAGACTCGGAGTGAAGGACTGGAAACAAATTTTCCAATCAAACGGACAGGAAAAAACTGGGGTAGCAATACTCATGTCAGACAAAATAGACTTCAGAAAAAAGGCCGAAAGAGAAGTCCAGTAGGTCATTTCATAATACTCAAGGGAAGAATCCACCAAGAAGACATAAACATTGTAAATATATATGCACCCAACATAGGAACACCCAAATACATAAAGAACATCTTAGAGGATTTCAGGAAAGATATTGACAGCAACACATTATAGTAGGGGATTTTAACACCCCACTATCAAAAATGGACAGATCTTCCAAACAAAATATCAACAAAGATATTGTGGCATTGAACAATACCCTAGATGAAATGGACTTAACTGATATATATAGACAACCCTTCATCCCAAAGAAGCTAAATACACATTTTTTCAAATGCACATGGAACATTTTCAAAGATAGACCACATGGTAGGACACAAAACAAGCCTCAACAGATTCAAGAAAATTGAAATCATTCCAAGCATTTCTTGGATCACAGGGGACTAAAAGTAGAAACCAACTCCAAGAAAAAAAAACATTCAAAATCATGCAGATTGAATAGCATGCTATTAAACAATGAATGGGTCAAGAATGATATTAGGGAAGAAATCATAAAGTTTCTGGAAAACAACAAAAATGAACTCACAACAACCCAATACTTATTGGACACAGCAAAGGCAGTCCTGAGAGGAAAGTTCATAGCAGTACTGACCTATGTAAAAAAGACAGAAACATTTCAAACAAACAACTTAACCCTACGTCTATAAGTACTCAAGGAACAACAACAAAGACAGCTCAGAGCAAGAAGAAGGAAAGAAATAAGATCAGCACAGAATTAAATGACATAGAGACTAAAAGCAACATTCTAAGGATCAATGAATCCAGAGGCTGGTTCTTTGAGGAGATAAACAAAATTGATAAGCCTTTAAGCAGGCTCATGAAGAAAAAAAGAGAGAAGACCCAAATAAACACAATCAGAAAAGAAAGAGGAGAGATTACAACTGACACCACAGAAATACAAAAGATTGTAAGAAATTACTACAAAGAACTGTATGCCAAGAAATTTGAAAACTTATGTGAAATGGACAAATTTCTAGAAAAATATAATCTTCCTAAACTCAATGAAGAAGCAGAAAGCCTAAACAGACCAAAAACAGTAGATGAAATTGAAGGTAGTGATCAAAAAACTCCCAACACACAAAAGCCCTGGACTGGATGGTTTCACAGGAGAATTTTACAAAGCATTTAAGGAAGAGCTAACCCCTATCCTTCACAAACTATTCGAAAAAATCCAAAATGATGGAAGACTCCCAAACTCTTTTTATGAAGCCAGAATCATCCTAATCCCAAAACCAGATAAAGATACAACAAAGCAAGAAAACTTCAGGCCCATATCACTGATGAACATAGATGCTAAAATCCTCAACAAAATATTGGCAAACCGCATCCGACAATACATTAAGAAGCTCATACACCATGACCAAGTGGGATTCATCCCAGGGATGCAAGGATGGTACAATATTCACAAATCAGTAAATGTAATACATCACATAAACAAAAGCAAGGACAAAAATCACATGATCATATTAATAGATAAAGAAAAAGCATTTGATAAGGTACAGAACCCATTTATGCTAAAAACACTCAGCAAAGTGGGAATAGATGGAGCATTCCTCAGCATAGTAAAGGCCATATATGAGAGAACTACAGCCAACATCATACTCAATGGCCAAAACCAAAATCTTTTCCACTAAGATCAGGATAAAGACAAGGTTGTCCACTTTCACTACTTTTATTCAATATAGTATTGGAAGTCTTAGCCACAGCAATTAGACAAGAAAAGGAAATAAAAGGCATCCAAATTGGAAAGGAGGAAACAAAACTATCATTGTTTGCAGATGGCATGATAGTGTACATAGAAAATCCTATAAACTCTGCTAAAAAACTGCTGAACCTAATAAATGAATTTAGCCAAACAGCAGAATACAAAGTCAATATCCAGAAATCAAAGGCATTTTTGTATACCATCAATGAAACAGAGGAAGCAGAAATCAAGAAAAAAAACCCATTCAATATAGCAAAAGAAAAATCAAATACCTAGGAATAAACCTAACCAAGGAGGTAAAAGACCTGGATGTGGAAAACTACACAACACTGAGGAAAGAAATCAAGGAAGACACAACCAAATGGAAATATATACCGCGTTCATCGATCGGAAGAATTAACATCATCAAAATGTCCATACTACCCAAAGCAATTTAAAGATTCAGTGCAATACCTATTAAAGTACCAATGGCATATTACACAGACATAGAACTAACACTTCAAAAATTTATATGGAACCATAAATGACCCCGAATAGCTGCTGCAATTTTCAGAAAGAAGAGCAAAGTAGGAGGGATTACAATACCTGACACCAAACTGTATTACAAGGCCACTGTAATCAAAACAGCCTGGTACTGGCATAAAAACAGGCACATGGACCAGTGGAACAGAAAGAGAGCCCAGAAATAAATCCAAGTCTCTACAGTCAATTAATATTTGACAAAGGGGGCAGCAACATAAAATGGAGTAAAATAACCTCTTCAATAAATGGTGTTGTGAGAACTGAACAGCTATGTGCCAAAAAATGAAACTTGAGCACCAACTTACACCATACACGAAAATAAATTCAAGGTGGATTAAAGATTTAAATATAAACCATGACACCGTTGAAGTTCTAGAGGAGAACATAGGCAGGAAAATCTCAGATATTTCATGCAGCAACATTTTTACTGATATGTCTCCTAAAGCAAGGTACATAAAGGAAAGAATAAACAAATGGGATATCATCAAAATAAAATATCCTGCACAGCTAAAGAAATAAAATAAAAAGAGAATAAACTGTATGGGAGAACATATTTGCCAATGATACCTCAGATAAGGGCTTAATCTCCAAAATATATAAAGAACTTACACAACTCCACTCTAAGAAGACAAACAACCCAATTAGAAAATGGGCAAAGGACTTGAACAGACAATTCTCCAAGGAGGACATACAAAGGATCCAGAGACACATGAAAAGATGCTCAATTTTGCTAGCTTTCAGAGAGATGCAAATTAAAACCACAATGAGGTACCACTTCACACCAGTCAGAATGGCCATCATAAACAAAGCAACAAATAAGTGTTGGAGAGGATGTGGAGAAAAGGGAACCCTAGTGCACTGTTGGTGGGGTTGCAGACTTGTACAACCATTATAGAAAACAATATGGAATTTTCTGAGAAAACTAAAAGTGGATCTACCTTTTGACCCAGCAATTCCACTGCTAGGATTATATCCTAAGAACCCTGAAACACCAATCCAAAACAACCTATGCGCCCCAATGTTCATAGCCACACAATGTACAATAGCCAAGTGCTGGAAGCAACCTAGGTGCCCATCAATAAATGAATGGATCAAAATATGATTGTATATTTGCATAATGGAATTCAATGCAGCAGAAGGAAAGAAGGAGCTCCTACCCTTTGCAACAGCATGAATGGAACTGGAAAACTTGCTGAGTGAAATGAGCCAGGCAGTGAAAGACAAATACCATATGATCTATCAACAACACAAACAAATAAGCAAAATATAACCAAAGGCATTGATATAGAGAACAGGCTGACAGTGACCAGAGGGGAAAAGGGAGGGAATTTCAGGGGAAAAGGGGAAGGGTTTACAGGAACAGGTATAAAGGACCCATGGACAAAAACTAGGGGGTGTGCAAATGGGAGGGAGGTAGGGAGGTGGGTGGGTAGGCTGGGAAGGGAGTAAAGGACAGAAAACTGTACATGAACAACAATTAAAATAAAATTAAAAAAAAAGTTTCTACCCAAATTCCAGTTAGGTACGCTTTATGTAAATGAGGTATCCAAATTCATGCACTTCTGACTGATTGAATCTCACTGTCATGATTGGCCAGCATTGTGCATCCTGATTGGTTGTTATAAAGCAGTTCTGCTTGGATAAAGCAGATCTTAGTCCATTGGCCAAAAAAAGAAACCAGGAATTCTATTACAATAGTTGACTCAGACAGCAAAAATGAGCAGGGCATAGTGAGGGAAACAGAGCTCAGTGTGAGATTCTTCCCAGTGTAAGGAGTAGACGAGAAGCCCCATCAGCAAATGGCCCCTAGGCTTTTATTACTTATAAAATGTGGGCCTTCATTTGACCCTGGGGAGTCCAACCCAGCAGATAATTTTTGTGGAGTTTAGCCTCAAATACATCTTTCTTCTTAGGGTTTGGAAGCTTATTAGTGGTTTTGTTTTGGGGGAGTCAAAATTATACCCAAATTTTCAAATGCATAGGGGCTGGCACCCCTAACCTCCACATCATCTAATGGCCAATTGTATATCTTTACTCCTTAATGTATAAATGCTAATGAAACAGTTAAATATCTTTTGGTGACCCCTATGGAACAGGAATAATATACTTCATCCTACAGAAATAAAATGTACCAAAATATTCCTAATTAAATGCTTTTGCTTTCTCAGCCATTAGTGAAGATAATTAGTGAGCAGGGAAATATACTACCCTTTTCCTTAGACTGGCTTTTATATTCTCATGAAAAAATTGAGGTCTCCTCACAGTGTTACAGAGTAACAGAAGGTCCGTTATTATCTGCCGCCTTATGGAAAGATGTCTCTCAAAGCCAGAGATTTGTGAAAAGGAAAGGAAATGTTTATTTAAAGCTATACAGAGTTAAAGTAGTGACCTAACGTCTCCATTAAAAAATATCAAAGTCCTTTAGGATACCCACAGACACCCACAGTGCTTCCTCTCTCCCTCTGCCCTAATTCAGGGTACTGTAATCCCTAATTCAGGAAGAGAAGCACACGTCAGGGATCCAGGCTCTTGACACCGTTCAGCTGTGTCGTCGTCCAGGCTGGATCTCTAATTAATCCAAAGCCATGTGGCACCTTCTCATGGCCTACTGGCAAGAGTCCTTTCCCCCTTCTTCCAGGCAAAATCTCTCTTGCTCCCAGGCCACGCAGCCAAAGGGAGCACCCCAAAGCCGCGTGGTCCTTCTTCTACTGAAGCTGTGGGGAAGGTGTCCCCACTCTGGCAAAGCCTCGTGGCTCTCCCTCTTCACCAAAGCTGCAGGGGTCTACACTCTGGTGAAACCACGTGGAATCTCTCCCTCTGGCAAAGCTGTGAGTGTCTTTACTCGGGCAAAGCTGAGTGGCAATTCTCTGCTAAAGCCACATGGTGATTTTCCCTCATAGGGCTGTGGGTCCTGCACTCTGGTGAAACCGCATGGATCTCTCTCCTCTTCACCAAAGCTGCAGGGGTCTGTACTCTGGTGAAACCCCATAGATCTCCCTCCAATGGCTGCCACGCCTGGGTTTAAATCCCCACACCAATCCTCCCCTGCAGCCCTATTTCCGACTCCTCCCACAATTGGTTACACCTGAGAGCATTCCTGTATCTTTCCAAGGTTATTGGGATGCCATCATGAGTCTGGGCAGGTGTCTCCATTTTCTGGAGCCAATCTTCTCCAAACTCCCACGCAGGTGCTGTAACCTGGGGCTCCTCCCCCAGTCACGTCCTGGGGGAAGTCCTTTCCATCCCCCTGGCTCAGAGCATGGCCACAGCTGTTTAACATATCTATGAGACCAGTTAAGGTTATAGATATGTTAAATGACCATTCTGGAGGTTATCTGCAAAACCGTTGCTATGCAAAACAACTCAATGGCCCTGCTCCATGTGTCCCTTCCCCCAACTCACACCTGAGGGGAAAGGGGTGAGGACATCTTATATGTCTTTCTAATATTTCCTGGACACCCTGAGTTCTGGGTCCCATTCCAACTCCCTTTTGGGGCCCCCCTCTTGGCTGCACACTGTTACAAGTGATCAGCCTCACAGTTTGAGAACCTCTGCCCCACTTAGATAGAAAATCAGATAATTGTAAAAAGAATTTGCAATCTCCAGGTGATTTAGAAAACAGAAGTAGGCTGTGGGCTATATTATTATGTGACAAAATATAATTAATACATAGGAAGTCTTTGTTTTTTTGAAGCTGCCATCTCTATAAATACAAGGCTGAAGTGAATCACTCTCAATTTGCTTTCTATCTCTGCTCTTGTACTGGTTTCAACTTCTGTGATCAGAATGAAGTTGAGAAATAATGTTATATTTTAATAATCTGAAATAAGAGTTACATTAATATAAAAAATTAACTCATTGTGGCAGTGAATTTTTAGAAATTTATATTCTACATGAACAGGAATATTTTGTATGTTTGTAGTAATTTTAGTGAAAAAAAAGCATGGTCATAAATGTAAAATGAACACAGTACACATTTGTCAATTATAATGTTTAATATTCTGACTCCAAATTTCACTTTTAGCTTGAAATTAAGTTTAGGAGTAGGGCCTTCTGGTGTAGCCTGTCATGTGACTTTCTTAAGTATTCCTGTCATGTAGTTTTAGCCTGGGTATGAGAGAAATTTTATAAATGTCATAGGTTCAATGTTTGTGTGTCCAACTCTTCAAAGGCTAATATTCAAAACATCAGAGCTCAGAGTAGGAAATTTTTATTGATCAGGAAGGCCACAGGTTGAGATGATGGGGGTCACTTCCTCAAATCTGTCTTAAGAGAGTCCAGAATTCAGGTTTCTTTTACATCAGGGAAAGGTAGCCCTAGAAGGGAAAGAAGCATGTGAAGACCACAATCATCTAGTCACCAACAGGGATCCAAGAAAGAACATGAAATTTCTAAATCTCTTGTTCCTGCTCCATTGACCCCTGCCGATCTGAGTCCTGTCTTGGTGCTCCTGCAAATCTTTGCCAAAATCTCAAGCCTCAAGCATTATTTCTCCAGTAATTGCACATTTGAGGCAGGAGCTATTTTCCTGAAGGCCATGGGAGAAATGCAGGTGAGAATTAAGATAGAGTCAGAGAGGGCGACATTTCACTGTTACATTATGGAAGGAACTGAGCAATACCTTACAAGAGGAATCTGAGGAAACATCACTGGTGTATTGCTCAGATATTTTGCTGTTTCCTAGTTTGTGTAGTTAACTATAGCTTCATTCCGATTTGGACCCCACCACTGAAGTCTGTTTGTAGTGGTCCAGAATGGACTGTATGACTGCAGTGCTCTCAAAGTACATTGTTTAAGGTTTGGTATAAGATTTTATTTTAATTTAATTTCTTTTCTTTTCTCCTCTTACCTCCTCTAAGAGTCCCAGTTCACTAACAAAAGCAATTCCACATTTGAAAATGGTAGTAATATTACTAGAAAGTCAAACGCATTATTTTGAGATAACATAAAATACTTATGATAAAATAATAATTTCAGTGGAATAATTGAAGATCATTTCTATGTCTGTTTTCAATGGGACTATTTATATGCAAATTTAATGAAATATAGAGCCTCATCTTTAAATTGAACGAACTGACAAAATTTAGTGATAAGTAAAATGGAATGGCAAAAGAATATGGAATTATAGAATTAACTAATTTTAATAAAGTATTATGCTACCAGGTTAAATTAAATAAGGAAAAAATAAAATAACTTTTATATTGTTTTCTATATTTTATTTAATTTATATTTTTCACATTTATACATGTGCAAAACTTAGAGTGAAAATGTCCCATTCATTTTAAAATCACAGAACTGTATTCACCTTGTGCCTGTCCTCACCCCAGAGCCTGACAGTATTTTCAACTCTTTAACTGTATCTTCTTGTATTTACTTCTATATACATAAAATACTTATGCTGCTTTTTTATTTTTAGGTATAGGCAATAAACAACTTTAGTTGGAAGATAAGGACTGCTCTCTCTCATATCCTCACATCCCCACGCTCTTCCTCCTTCCTCTGTCTCCCAACCTGCTTATATGACAATTATTTGTTAAACAGGGCTTTCCTGGTTATGTTACTGTGACTTTGTAGATATTGTTCACATAAGTCCTGTAATATACTCTGATTATTTTTCTTTCTTGTATAACTTTTGCTTTTCTTGGTGTTAATAATGACTTCTTTTCCTTGTGCCTATTTGTCTATTTGTCTTTAAAATCTTTAGAGGCTTTCTTCTAGTATTTGGTGATATTGCCACCCATTTGTATTTAAGAATAGGGCACTAAAATGTTAATTAAAAACCTTGCACAGAAGTGGGCCTTACTGATTGCTGAGCTTTATTGTAAGTTGATCAGCTGTATGCCCAGATACTTGGTTTGGAATTTTTACTGTATAAAGCATGGCTAGTTTCTAGAATGAACCAAACCTGAAGTGTGTAAAGGCTCAAACACAATAGAAATTTTTATTTTTCTGGTCAGTAGGTGATTTTTCTCTCTGGAGAAATTCAGAAACACTGACTGTCTTATCTTGGAATTATACTTGTTCCACATAGCAGGAAGGGAAAGAGAATGTTAGAGATGTCACACTGCTTTTCAGACCCCTGACCCGAAAGTGACATACATTGTGTTTGCTCAAACTAGAGCAGCCAGGACTCGTTCAATGCTAAGTGTCTGGGAAATGTAATCTCAAGCTACACTACTGCTTCCCAATGGCAATTCTAGGCAATGGAAAAGGGGGTGTTAATTTTGATGGCAGCTAACTATCTGTGTCACAGGAAACCTCCCTGAAACTTCAGTGTTTCTAGATCTTTGCTTTGGGGCTTGCCTGGTGATTATAAACTTGGTCACCACATTCTATTAATTAATCCCATGTCATTGCTTCTTAAACTTTAGTGTGTGTATAAATACATAGATACAGATTCTGATTTCATTGGTCTATTGTAGAATCTCAGTTTCTGAGTTTCTAACAAGGTCTCAGGTTATAAAAATCATTCGCATCCACAATACTTTGGGCAGCAAAGACCTAAGTTACAATATTGTCTCCATCTAATGTGTCCAATTCTTAGTCCAGAGCTTTTTTGATTAAACTTCTCCAGAGTAAACATCCTCTTTAATGTGTGTGTGTGAGTGATGCTTCTCATCCAGGGCCAGAGAAGTATTTGAGGATGTAGTAAATTCTAAAGACCAAAGCAGAAGAATTCCAGGAGTCATGGAAGGGGAAAGGTGGGTAGAAAAGGAACTATAGAGCATTCCAGGAATTAAGATCTGGAGAATGAGGAATAGCCTGGAGATCTGAGCTTCCTGTGGTGACTGATATGAAATAGAAAAAGGTTATAATTAGTTTAGTTCTGATGATTCCAAACACATGGTGGTGGAATTTATAGAAAGAGTGCATGCGGTTAGAGTTTAGGTTATGACAGGAGCAAGTTGTGGGCCTCCTGTCTGATCCCTATTGGTGGAGGTCCGTAGAGGGAGGATCTAACTCTGAGAGTAACAAAGAAGTTTACAAGGAAGATCAAATGATGTACCTGGCAGGGGAAGGATAATTTAGGTTGGTGTGCAGTGCAGAATCCTCTCATATTGTACTTTTATTGTTTAATTACACATTTTTTTGTTTAATATATTTTATGTACACAGTTGGATATTAGCACAACTTGGTTTTTAATTTATATTTTCTAAACGTGGCTAATTGCTTTAACTAATATTTTGGATGATTTTGAAAATAACTTAATTTCTAAGAGATATATTATCCTGTATAAAGTGTGGCTTGAAAATCTCCTGTAACTTAAATCAGAGATGATCCATCAGTGTGTGCTGTGTGAGCTGGATATTGAAAAATAAATAAATCATAAATTCTGGGAGCAAAATTAATAATAAACATAAAGACTGTGGCAGGAGCCAGACCAGCCTCTTTTTTTCTGATTAACTGAAAGGGAATGATTAAAAATGGATGCTCTCAAACAAAAGGCAATTTCTGTATTATCCTCAGGTAGCTACACATTGGTGAGAAACACAGTCATGTACCACGTCTCTCCATTACACATACACACTTATCTTCAGGTTGTTCTCTTCATCATCAATCATCCATTCTTTCATTCAGGAAATGTAAGCTAGTGGAGAAGTTCATTTATGAAACAACATTTTCATACGCCACAGTATGTGAAGCTGAATTCTTCATGTTGTTAAATTCAGCCTTATTTAGTAAACAGGAATCATAGATATGTGTAGGGACAGCACCAAAGTGCTGAACAGACAGAGAGTGAACATAAAAATTGTTCTTTGGAATGTTCCCTAAACACAAAGCTATGAATTGATGATTTTCAGCTGGTTTTTTGTTTTGTTTTGTTTTCTCCTTACATAGAGGAGGCTAAGAGCAGATTCCCTTAGCATTGAAGATAATGAAGCTGAGCTATTGCAAAAGAAATAATCTCTTGTTTCCTCTTTATCATTTGTAACTACTTCTATATTCAGTTTTGCAGCAGGGATTTCCAAAGAACACAGATAAAGAAAATGAGAGTTTATGCAAATTCTGAAACACTGAATATCCTGTGTAAAGGTAGAATATTTTAATTATGTAAATAGTTTCTACCATTTAGAGACTCAGTGGCTTCTGGGAAGTGTATAAACATTCCAAATAATTTGTATACTTGTAAATTTAATCACCAATTTGAAAAAATTTAAGAGGAATAAAAACTAGAATTTTTCCAAACATTTAGGGAAGAGCTAACCACAATTATTCTCAAACTATTCCAAAAAATCCAAGAAGAGAGAACACTCCCAAACTCTTTTTTAGGAGACCAGCATCATCCTATTTCTAAAACCAGATAAAAGCACAATAACAACAAAAAAACTATAGGCCAATATCACTGATGAACATAAATGCTAAAATCCTGTGCAAATATTTGTAAAGCAGGCCCAGCAATACATAAAAGAGATCATACACCATGATCAAGTGGGATTCATCCCAAGGGTGCAAGAAAAATACAATATCCGCAAATCAATAAACATAACACATCACATAAAATGAAAGACAAAAATCACATGGTCATATCAATAGATGCTGAAAAAGCATTTGATAAGATACAACACCCATTCATGATAAAAATGCTCAGTGAAGTGGAAGTAAAAAGAGCATATGTTAACATAATAAAGGCTGTGTATGAGAAATCTACAGCCAACACCAGACTCAATGAGCAAACACTAAAAGCTTTCCCCCTAAGATCAAGAACAAGACAAGTGCGTCCGCTTTCACCACTTCTATTGAAAGTTCTAGCCACACTGGTCAGACAAGAAAAATAAATGAAAAGCATCCAAATTGGAAAGGAGGAAGTAAAATTGTCATTGCAGATGACATCATAGTGTACATAGAAAACCCTATAGATCCACCAAAAGACTACTTGACCTAATAACTAAATTTGGCAAGAGAGTGGGATACGAAGTCAATAATCAGAAATCAAAGGCATTTTTGTACACCAACAATGAAATATCAGAAACAGAAATTAGGGGGAAATTACTGTATCAACAAGAAAAATAAAATACTTAGGAATACACTTAACCAAGGAAATAAAAGATCAGTACTCAGAAAACTACACAACACTGAAGAAAGAAATTAAGGAAAACACAAACACATGGAAGCATGTACCATGTTCATGGATTGTAAGAATTAACATCATTAAAATGTCCATACTACCCAAAGCAATTTATAGATTCAATGCAATCCCTATTAAAACACCAATGACATATTTCACAGACATAGAACAAATATTTCAAAGATTTATATGGAACCATAAACTACCCTGAATAGCCTCAGCAATTTTGAGAAAGAAGAACAAAGTAGGAGCGATCACAATACATTATATCAAACTGTATTACAAGGCCACTGTAATCAAAACAGTCTGGTATTGGCATAAGAACATACACACAGACCAATGGAACAGAATAGAGAGCTCAGAAATAAACCTAAGTCTATAGTCAATTACTATTTAACAAAGGGGGAAGAAAAATAAAATGGAATAAAAATAGCCTCTTCAACAAATGGTGTTGTGAGATCAGGACAAGCACATGCAAAAACATGAACTTCGCTCACCAACTTACACCATACACTAAAGTAAACTCAAGGTGAATAAAAGACTTACATATAAGTCATGACACCATAGAAGTCCTAGAGGAGAACATAGGCAGGAAAATTTCAGGTATCCCAGGCATCAATGTTTTCACTGATATGTCCCCTACAGCAAAGGATAATGAGGAAAAGAATAAATAAATTGGAGTATTTCAAATTAAAAAGCTTCTGCATGGCTAAATAAAACATCAGTAAAATGGAAAGGGAATCAACTGTATGGCAAAACACATTTGCCAATGATACCTCAGACAAAGGTTTGATCTCCAAAATATATAAAGAACTCATGCAACTCCACACCAGGAAGACAAACAACCCAATTAAAAAAATGGGCAAATGACCTAACAGACACTTTTCCAAGGAGAACGTAAAGAGGGCCCATAGACATATGAAAGGATGCTCAACATCACTAATAAGCATTAGAGAGATGCAAAATAAAACTACGATGAGATACCCCTTCACACCAGTCGGGATTGCCATCATTAACAAATCAAAAAACAAACGCTGGAAAAGTAGTGGAGAAAAGGGAACCCTACTTCACTGTTGGTGGGAATGCAGACTGGTGCAGCCACTGTGGAAAACTGTGGAATTTCCTCAAACAACTAAAAATGGAGCTACCTTTGGATCCAGCAATTCTGCTGCTGGGATTATACTCTAAGAATTTCAAAACATATTCAGAGGAATCAATGCACCCCTATGTTCATAGCAGCATTATTTACAATAGCCAAGTGCTGGAAATAGCCTAAGTGCCCATCAGTACATGAGTGGATGAAAAAACTGTGGTACATTTACACAATGGAATACTATGCAGCAGAAAGAAAGAGGCAGCTCCTATCCTTCAAGATGGCATGGACGGAAGTGGTTGTATTATGCATTATGCTAAGTGAAATAAGCCAGGCAGTGAAAGACAAATACCATATGATCTCACCTTTAAGTGGAACCTAATCAACAAAACAAATAAATGAGCGAAATAGCACTGGAGACATGTAAATAAAGAACAGACTGATAGTAACCATAGGGGCTGTGGGAGAGAAATAACAGGGAAAAGAAGATGAAGGGCCAAGTCAAGGAACATGTATAAAGTGCCCATGGACATGGACAATGGGGTAGGGATTGACTGTGGGAGGGGGGTTGTGCAGGGAAGGGGAGAGCAATGGGGGAAATATTGGGATAACTGTAATTGAACAACAATAAAACAAACATTTAAAAAATTTGGATGTATGGGGCAATGATTCTAAAGAACCAAGAGAGGGATATTTTTCTTTTTAATGATTGCTTTTATGTTGAAGTTCTTTCCTGTATTGCATTTTTTTTTTTTTTTGCACTGCTGATCTAATTGCTGGCATATCTATTATCTTTAATAGTCACTTAAAATAGCAAAGGGATTAGTTACATAAGATTTTTACCACTTCTCTTGGACTTGCAAACAGTTGTCCCTGACTGCTTCATTTTAATAACTTACATAATGGAATAATGTAAGTTTTGACGTCACATTGGATGTAAGATGGCTGTGACCAGTAGAGAGGTAAGTTAAAGACCTTGAAAACTGATACTGTGTATGCAGAGAAAACTACTTGTCCTGGGGGAAAAAACATGAAGGAACAAAAACACAATGTTTGGAATGTAGGAAGGCATGTAGGGTGAAAAAATGAGTTTTTTAAATTGAGACATGCAATTATTGCAAAACTTCTTAAGTTCCTTTGTTAGCTACATAAGTGAGATTATCAAACATATTTTAATGGCCATATTTACATACTCTTATGTCCCTTTCTAAAAATAGACCAACCTCAATAAAATATGGCTTCATGAAACCCAAACAAATGTATTATATTTTTACAACTGCAAAGAAATCAGGCTATTTGATGTTATGCAGACATTTGTAGATTGATATTGTCATTTTAATCTTTTCACTTATCATTTCCTCCTTCTTTCTTTCAAAATATAACAACATCTAATTCTTGGGAAATTAATTAAAAGAGTCCTTCTCATATTAAGACTTTTTTAAAATTCTCACCAGAAGACATTCTTTATTGACTTTAGATAGAGGGGAAGGGAGGGAGAGAAGGGAGGGAGAGAAAGAAGGAGAGAAACAGTGATGTGAGAGAAATACACATCAGCTGCCTCTCATGTGCACCTTGGCCTGGGACCTAATCACAACCTAGGCATGTGTCCTGACTGGGAATAGATCCAGCAACCTTTAGGTTTACAGGATGAAGCTCCAACTGAGCCACACAGGCCAGAGCAATGTTAAGTATTTGGCAAGATAAAGTGTTATATACCTTTTCCTTAAATGGTTTGGATGATGTGTAGGGTAGAAAGGAATATATTAGGTTTCTATATATGCGAAATGTCTTAAAACTGGTTTATTCCCACTGGACATCAAAGGATTTATCAAACACTGAAAGGTATGCGTGATGCTTAATTTCATGTGTCAAAATGACTGGACCATGGGTTGCCCAGGTTGGCGTTATATCAGGATGTGTCTGTGCGAGGACTTCTGGATGAGATTAGAATTTGAATCTGAGGACTCAGTAAAGTAGATTGTCTTCTCCAGTGAGGGTCGACATTATCCAATAAAGTGAGGGCCCAGTTAAACCAAAAGGGGAGGAAGGGAGAATATATATATAATTTCTAGTTCTATTGGTTCTGTTTCTCTGGAGAACACCGATTAATACATTCTTTATTTCTGAACATTTTTAGTGCAAACACAAAATCCTCTATTTGAAACCTCAAAATAAGAGGGCAGAATATTTGATTATATGATCTGTTCTTATTAAAGGAAGGTTAGGAACATTTCAGCCTTGATGGCCAGGGGAAACCCAAATGTATAGCTCAGGAAGGAAGAAAAAGGAGAATAAAAACAAAATCAGGAGAAAGAAAGTAGAAGAATAAGTGAAGAAAACAGAGTAAATGACTTTTTTCAATATTGGGCGAGTGGATGACAAATAGTAGCACGATGGGACCTGGAAGAGAGGCGCTGACATTTCTCTCTGACAGCAGCTCATTGGCCCACAAACATTTATGGCAGAACCAGTATTTGTCAGGCCTCCTTACATGAATGGGAGAAGCTTGGTTGCTAGGCTTTTCAGCTATTGCTTGGTAAAATTAAAAAATATATATACAAAAAATCACTAAGGCAGGTGAGAGAAGAGCTTAATACAGGTTAAAGATGCAACTGACATCAGTTACTGAAGATCTAATTTAGTATGAGTTAATAAAGAAACAGCTAGTAGTTCTGGAAGTCAAAATCTGGAATGCAACCAGCAAAGAGGAAAGAAACTGATCCTGAAAAGCCCTGTGAAATGAATAAGAACTCTTTAAAATTGTGTGACTTTTTGAACAATGCATGGTTAGCATAGACAGTCTGTTGTCAAAGTTGAAACTCATCACTCATACTCCACCAGCTACTAATTCTCACAATAAATTAGAGAACTTAAAAGAAATAAAAGAGATTCAATGATAATAAAGTGAAGGATTCATTGGATTCCTGACAACACCCAATGGCTTAAGAAAATGAAAATAAAAGGAACCTTTAGTTTTAAAACTGACAATTAATGACTTGATATGTTTAGAAAGAAAAAAGTGGCACATATCTTCTTATCTCCTTTAAGAAACTCTTTTCAATTCAAAGATCATTTAAAAGTAACTCTTAATTTTTAATATGAAAGGGTAGTACAATTTACCAGGGAGCAAAACTTATAGACAAGTTAAGTTAAATCAATTAATCAATGTAGCATTTATTAAATATCTATTATATATCTAATTCTTCCCTTGACTTTATAAAATAGACTAGTTTCCTAAATTCCAAGAAAGTAATAGGGGGTCCATTTTTTTTTATTTTATTTTTTTACTATAAAAAGTGAGTCAGATATTTCAAAAGAATCTGTTTTGGTTAAATTGTAAGTCTTTGAAAATGTAATTCTTGAAAATTAATAAAAAGTTATAAAAAGCTTAATATTGAATTATTTCAGAGAAATGTTATACAGTAGTTAAAGACCTCAGTGTAATTTTATTGTGTGACATGAAGCTCTAAAGATCTAAGAAATGACATAAGCAAGAAACAAAACCACTGTATATATCTTTAAAATTTTTACTACGTGCAGTGGACATTGTGATAATGCTCTTCTTTAAGGACTATCAATTTTAGAGACCATATATTTAGGCTGCTGTGCTACCTGGAAGAATTTAAAAATGGCTCTGTCCTACTACACTCAAAATGTCTCCCTGTACAATTTTAGATAATCTACAGGTTACCAAGCAGAAGAGCATGTTTACGTATCCAAGCTGTGCTGTAATCATTTTAAGTAAAATCCAACTTTGCTGTTTTTTATCTTCTTAGTTGTCTCATTTATAGATTTTGAAGCACAATGAAACTTTCCCTCTAGTCTTATTGCGGTGAATAAAGTCTGTACTTTAAATGGTGAACCAAGAAAATTCTCAATAAATATTTAAATATTATTAAGCGAGGTAGCAAAGTGATGATGAAGGTGAAGGGAATTGTGCAAAGTGTTTACTTCTCTGCTGTATTATCACTAATACGTTCTTTGTAATGTGAAATGTATGAGGTCTGGATTTGTCCAACCATCTGACTTCAAATATTGAAGACTTCTGGAGTAAACTTCTTGTAATTCAGTTCTAAGACACTCATGTGGCTACAGGTTCCTCTTCCATTGCCATGAAAGGTGTGAAGAATGTCCTAGTCTTCCTTGTCCCTTCCATAATGCTGGGACAGCAGCCTTGTCACTTGGGAAATTTAAATTGCAGGCCATTAAATCTATGAGATTAAATATTTTCATAATTTTTACTATCTCCTAACTTTTAGAAAATGTCCCTGAGGGAACACAATGTCACATATGAATAATTTTTATATATATAAAAGGTGCCAAGTTAAAAAATTAATTCATTATTTTGAGAAAAAAATAGCTGGCATGGTTATTAGTTGTGTCCTCTACACAAGTACTTAAGTGAATTGTTAAGTTTTGTCAGTGATTCTGTTCATGCCAATGCTCAGATGTATAGCAACTTATCAAACCACTTTTATATTTCCACTCACAGCCATAATTTTAGTAACGTATTTAGAAAGACTAGAATTATTTCACAGTACTTCGTAAGCCAACTAGGATCTTTGTCTTTCCATTAAAAATTGACATCAACCTATTATCTGATGTTTATAACTTTGCTTTTTTGGAAGGCATAGTGTGGAAATGTGGATTCATTATGAAACAAAGAAAAACTAAAAAGAAGATTGTAAAGAAAAGAAAGTTTACCTACTAGATGTGCTTTGTCATATGTTGATTAATAGTCTTGATTAGGGTCACTAATAATGAGAAATTTCACATAGTCTAAAATTTTGTGTTGTTAGATTGCAGCTGTATAAATCCCCCACAAAATGGCTATAATACATTCTAAAAGAGAGTCACTGAAATTTCTTATTTTTCACTAATGTGAGGCAAAGTTAGGGAGTAAGTGGTGGTTTTAGCACAGAAAGTGATCCTGGAAATCTTTTTTGGGTTTACACACTATTACCTTAATGACGAATAACAGAAAACAGCACCTGCTCTTTTCAGTAGTGTGCTGGGTTAGCCTCATGATGATCTTTAAACATTTAATAATGTGATATGTCTATGCCTATAGAATCGAACCCTGATTCTTAAAGTTTGCTTTGTTTTACAAAGAGGCTGCTCTGAATATTTCTGGGCTCCTAAGTTTCTTCTACTCAATGCGTGAGTCAGTTTACCTAAAAGATTCAGTTAAGCAGCTGGGGGTGGGGAAGAGGATGGGCAGAGGTTTGTCCCTTTCTAGCAGTTTTGGAATACTTAACACAGTGATTGTCAAAATGTATTGTGAAGACCAATTACAAGCTTTTTATGAATAATTCTTTTCATATTCTCAAAGTGGGGCTTAGGAGTCTACGTGACATGCACTCATCGGGATGTTTTGATGCACGTGATTCATGGATAACACCGGAAACATGGTGGCATCAGTGGTGATCTGAGCTGGGGTGCACAGGTGATGTGTGTGGTATGATGTCAACCAAGAGCAGAAAATAGTTGTAGAGGCCTGAGACTGAGAGGGGCCCTAAACTGTCCAAATTGGGAAGGATGACAAAAGTCAGTACATACTTAAGCAGAAGATCGAAACCAAGAATAGTACCAGTGACTCACAGAAGATAATGCAGGAATATGTTTCAAAAGAGGAGACTGGGTAGAAATAGCTACTGTGAGGAACCTTAGCTGGAAAGGTTGGGTGAAAGAATGACAACATAGCACTAAGCCAACATTCCAGCATTTTCGTTATCTCAGTTTCTAGACTGGATGGAAATCTTGGACATCTAATATCCATTGCCTTCCCCCAAAGTAATGTTCTATGTGAAATTATATAGTTGATTGGTCTATACAATTTAACTAAATAAGGCTATTGTTACTAGTAAATTATTCCAACTCAGGACAAAAACCCATCTTTACCTATATTTGTCCTTTGTCTTTTAATTTTCCTCCCTTCGGATAAACTTCTCTAGTATCCTTTCCAAATGAGCCCTTTTAGAACAGTCTTCAGCCACCTCCTTTATTGGTCAAATTTAAAGGAATGGTCTTTAGTCTTCCGTCCATCTTCACTCACACTGGAGACCGCCTTGTACATGGCTTGGCATCAGCGTATCAGTAAAGGATTGAGGCCCCTTCCCTGGCCCGCTGTCGTGTTTGACCCTTTTTGTTCTCAGCGCATCTATCACGAGTCTCTTGCTGGCTATTGCTGGAGTCCCGAGTTAGTTCTGTGTTTCAGAGTGAGTGTGGGCCTGGTTCTAGTTCACTGGCAAGAATAATATCACCTATGACAAAGTGATAACCATACCTGAACAAGTTAAAATGACATTTCCTCTAGCAATGTGTAATTTTCACATCAGTAATTTAACTATCTCATTCAATAGTCTCTGAAAGAGCAGTTGCCAAAAGAGTGGTGTTCTCCTAAAAGATCGCACTACATATGTGAATACACTGAAACCATGTTTTAAAACTCATCTGAGTGGAATTCAGAGTAACTCAGAATGATCTAAATGCTCACAAAAATAATTTACTTACTGGAATGTCAAAATAATCTTATATGTGTTTCTCCTACTTGTCCCCAGAAGAGACACTCAATGCTCTGCATTATAGTGTCCAGTACTCTGCTGTAGTGTAAGTTTGCTGACCACATTGGCTGTGAGAGAGCTGTACCACATTTGCATCTGTGATTTATGTGAATTGATGTGAATTCAGAATATAAGCGAAGTGAGACACAAAACCACAATGAAGGCATAAAAAAAGCAATTGTTCTCAGTTTGAGTTGAGTTATTTTTTTAAATCCTTGTGGACTTTCACCACCTGGCTTATTTCACTTAGCATATTACTCCACAGTCACATCCATGCTGCTGTAAAAGGCAGGAGCTCCTTCTTTCTTTGCTGTGTAGTATACCATCGTGTAAATGTATCAGTTTTTCCATCCACTCATTTACTGGTGGGCACCTAGGCTGCTTCCAGCACTTGACTGTTGTAAATGTACTGCTATGAACACTGGGGTGAAAGACAAATACCATATGATCTCACCTATAAGTGGAACCTAATCAACAAAACATACACACAGTCAAAATATAACCAGAGGCATTGAAATAAAGAACAAACTGACAGTAACCAAAGGGGAGGTGGGAGAATGATAATGGAAAATAGGAGAAGGCCCATCAAGGAGCATGTATAAAGGACACATAGACAAAGCCAAAGGGGATAGAACTGAGGGTGAGAGGCAGGGATGGGTGGGGTGGGGGGGCATAATGGGGTGAAAATGGAGACAACTGCACTTGAACAACAACTAAATCAATCAATCAATCAATCAATCCTTGTTGAATAATGAAGTACTTGAGTCACATTATGAAGCATTAGCAGTGAAAAATCTGTAACTGAGTTACATAAATTATAAACTGATTCCATGGAACCAGGCCTAGCTCTGATGTCCAGTCCACAAGAAATGCTGAAGGTATGTGACAACCCCTGCACAGATGCAGCAGAGGAGGACTTTACCCAGATTGGCATTAGTTTGCATTAGATCTCACATGGCCAAATAGCGTGTATCTTCTGTGAAAAAAAGGATTCAGTGAATTATCAAAACAACAGAGGCTTTTTTTAATGTAGTAAATCTCTTTGGATTTATAATAGCTCATTGGAGAGCACAGCAACCTTTAAAATTTTGCTGCAAGGTAAGAAAATATCAAGCAGAGACAAGTTATTAATAAGAGAGGATACATCACTTTGAACTCCAAACACTTGTTCTTAACACATGATGCTTCTCACAGCAACAAATAAGATGACAGATGTGTATGATTTATAAAACATTTTCTAATTTCGAAAGACAAAGGGATAAAATTGACTACATGGATATAGTAGCTGCGAGACAAAGTCACACTGTGTCTATGTAATCTGTATGTAATAAAAACTCTAGAACAGTGTCCCTTATTTCTTAACTCTGGTGCTGGTGCTATTTATATTATTCAGTCATCTGGCAAGTAAATCTTCTCTCAGTGCTCTGAAAATCTAAATCATTACTGTTGATATTCAGGAAATTGAGAAGTATGATTACTAACCCACAGAAAGGTTTCAATTGCATTTTTTGAGTATGGACCAAAGGGGTGCTGTGGTAGGTAGAAAATGGACCTCCAAAGGTGTCCATGTCCTAATCCCTGAGACCTGTGAATATGTTACCATACGTGGCAGAAGGGACTTTGCAGATGTGATTAGTTAAGGATCTTGAGATGGAAAGATTATTCTCCTTTAGCTGGGTGGGCCCAATATAATCACAAAGGTCCTTATAAAAGGGATGCGGGACAGGGAGAGTCAGAGATAGAGATGTGACAACTGACGCAGAGGTCCGAGTGATTTAATTGCTGGCTTTTATTGAAAATGGAAGGGAGCCAGAGCTGAGGCAGAGGTTCTCAGCCAGTGAGCTGCAAGAGGCACATCGGTGTGCTGCAAGAATTTTTAAAACATGCAATGCCTGACAATTTAGTCAGAGGCACTGACCTCTTTTCCCTTAGATTGTCACACACAAAAATGACAATAGCCAACACAACAATAGCCACCCATTGTGAATGAATCAAAATTATACCTATTTTGTTCAGATCTGCAAAAATACATTTTTTTTGGTGTGCCGCAGAATTTTAGTAATTAGTTTGTGTGTACCATGAGATGAAAAAGGTTGGAAATTGCTGACTAAGGAATAAAGGTAGCCTCCAAAAGTTTGAAAGGCAGGGAAACTATTTTTCCCTTAAAGAGCCTCCAGAAGGAATTCAGTGCTGCTGACCCCTTGAGGTTAGCCCTGTCAACCCATTTCAGACTTCTAATCTGTAAAATAATATATGTGCACTGTTTGAAGCCCTGGAGTTGTTGGTGATTTGTTTCAGCTGCAATAGGAAACTAATATATACTGTTGTCTCAGGGCCCCTGTTGGGCATTGTCTAAAGAAATGTCTCTTGTCTTTGTTGTCACTGTCCTGAAATGCCTTTAAATATGTGGAGAATTATACATTATATGTACTTGAATTTTCCATTTTTGACATATCAAGTCTAAGTTTAGGCAGTTTTTCTAGGTCCCATAATATGTTGCTCAAACAAATGCTCAGCACAAATAGGAAAACTTTGCTTCTGGTTCTTGAATATTTTCAATAAGTAAAAGAATTCCTTTGTGGTCAGCAGTTGGCCTTATGGATAGTATGACATTTCCTACATTTGACAATGTAGAAACAAATAAAATCTATTTCAGATAGATTCATGTTCTCTGAAAAATAAACAAGAAGTCTTTCCCTATTTAAAAGAATATTAATTCAAAAGTAATTTAAAGAAACAAAAAGACACCTGTAAATGTGTATTTCTGTGATTTAGCTATGGAGTAGACTGCAATTAATGAATGAAAACAAATTATGGGTTTTTTAAAATGTTTTAATAAACTTGACAAAACTTGGCAGTAAAAATGGGATTCTATTAAAAATAATTACATGAGTGCTTCCCAAAAAGTGCTAAAAGAAACTGGTCCCTGGAAGCTCACACTGTTGGTGGGAATGCAGACTGGTGAAGCCACTCTGGAAAACAGTATGGAATTTCCTTAGAAAATTAAAAATGGAACTGCCTTTTGACCTGGTCATTCCACTGCTGGGATTAAACCCTAAGAATCCTGAAATACCAATTCAAAAGAACCTATGCACCCCAATGTACATAGTGTTATTTACAATAGCCAAGTGCTAGAGGCAACCTAAGTGCCCATCAGTAAATGAGTGGGCCAACAAACTATGGTACATTTATACAATGGAATTCTATGCAGCAGAAAGAAAGAAGGAGCTCCTGCCCTTCATGACAGCATGGATGAAACTGGAGAGCATTATGCTGACTGAAATAAGCCAGGTGGTGAAAGACAAATACCATATGATCTCACCTATAAGTGGAACCTAATTAACAAAACAAACAAGTAAGCAAAATATAACCAGATGTTGAAATTAAGAACAAACCGACGGTAACCAGAGGAGAGGGGCGAGGGAAATAACATGGGACAGAAGGGAAAGGGTCATAAATGAACATGTATAAAGGACCTATGGACAAAGCCAAAGGGGGGTAGGGTTGAGGGTGGGAGGTGGGGGAGGGTAGGGCGGGGGAAAGTGGTAGTGGGAAAATGGAGATAACTGTAATTGAATGACAATAAAAACAAAATAAAAAATAAATGCAAGAAACCGTTCCAAAATAAAATCAAATAATAAAATAAAATTCATAATAAAATAAAATAAAGTGGTGGGGGAGCTTGATATTTGGCAGTCAGCACATACTGACTTTACCCTCTTCAACTTTTATATTGGCATGTTATGAAAGCCTACTGTAAAAAATCATACTCACATTTAACTAAACTTTTCCTTAGTTATTTAAATATAAAACTCTTTTACTTATTAACCGTAAAGAAAATGTTGAGCCAAATAAATTTTAAATCTATTTTATAAATCCAGTGATAAATAATATAATGTATTGATCAACTTTTAATTCAGGAGAGACTCTTAAAATTATTGTGTCAATGCATAATCATCTTTATTAGTTTTACCCTTGAGATAATCTTCTCATCCCTATTTTGGTGTAAAAACGGAGGCTAGATGGGTTATGTTACCTGGCCTTGATTATGTTAGATTTAAAAGGTAGACATACAATCAATGGAAATAGAACCAATCTATTCTTTGTGTTCTATGATATCTTGATTTTATAACATTTTGAAATCTTTTTATGTTCTGCTATATATTTTAAAACTCATATGAGTAAGAGACTTTCATTTTAAAGCAAACAAAGTTTTAGGGAGCCCAGAAAAGAAATATATTGTGTTTCTGGTGGTTTATTTGTCCCCATATTTCCTCAAAGTAGTACTTTACATACTCTAAATTAGACAATGTAATCAATTTGTGGTGACATTGAATAGAAAATGAATAGCACATTAAGCAATAATAATTCATAGACTAAAGAATTTACAATCTAATGAAAACACCCTCTCTGTGTACTGAAGAACTGAAATATCTATTGATACAATTTCAGTGCTTTCCAAGTTAGTCTTTATAATCAAAATCAATTTTATTAACATGTTTTATTCATTAAGTTAATATTCAATTGCTCAAGAAGAATAGATATAGATATCTGCTTTACCCAAAGGTTAAAACAGTAACTTTTATATATTTTATAGTTAATAATTAATACTATTTTAATATTTTTTACGGTTAATACATTAATAAATAATATAAAATATTATTAATTTACAGTTTTTCTTTGGTTTAAGACAATCAAAGCTATACCCTGCTTACAAAAGACAAGTATGGACTATAGCTTTGAATCTGTTCTCTTTCAGGTCTGTCATATTTAGTTCAGGAATGGTATGATAGTTAAGATTGTTTGGCAACAGCCCTGGCTGGTATGGCTCAGTGGGTTGGGCCTCATCCCACAAACTGAATGGTTGCTGGTTCGACTCTTGGCCAGGGCATATACCTGGATTGCAGGCCAGGTCCCTGGTTGGAGGCTGCAAGAGGCAAATAATCAATGTTTCTCTTGCACATCAGTGTTTTTTCTTCTCTTCCCTTTTCTTTAAAAATAAATAAATAAAATCTTTAAAAAATATTGTTTGGCAGCGATGACTTTATTTTTTTATAAACATGAAGCTTAAAAATTGAGCCAAATTTATACAGTGCAGGGAAATTCGCCATGCATAACTGTAATTATAACTGACCATTTGCATGAGATAATATTATTATGGATATGGTTTATAAATAAACAAAATATATGCCTTCCACAATAAGTTTTTATAAAACTTGTGGTTCCTCAAACAGATTTGCTGAAACTGTACGTTAGCTGGCTGTGACCCGAGATTCCCTTCAACCACGTTCATCCTCCTCCAAAAACGGGATTACCCAAGATCTAAGATCTCCAGGTTCTGAAACACTAGTATTTCCAAAACACCTTTGCTAATATATGGCCCCCCAAATCCAGCAGTTTGTTTATTTCCGCAATGATGAATCTGTTTTCCCATGCTTGTCATATATAAAAAGGGGGCTCACAGTGGGGAGGGCTCCGTGGTTCTGCACACATCCCTGTGGAATGACAGGAGGATCAGGGGCTTCTGAAAAATTGCTCGTTGACCTTGGCCCTGTATAAGTTTTATCACTAAAGTATACTCCCTAACCCATGTCATGTATCAGGAAATTCATTTTGAATCCTGGCACACAGCAGGCAAAGAACAAGAAGGAATATGATTTGCATGCAAGACTCTTCATGATGTTGCAAAATTTACTTAAATTAAAGCTCCCATGCTAAGAAATACTTACATACTGACTTTTATTAAAAAGAGATCGATGAGAAAAATGATAGTTCATCATTTTTAGCATAATGGAAAATGAGGCAGTTAAGTGAAGACCAGTATTTAACAAGTACTTTGTCATTTTATTCAGGAAAAAGAAACATAAAATTAAATATTATGACAGCAGTAGATTCGTGAAATTCACAGAATAAAAATTCATTTATTGAATAAAAATCTAATATTTCATTTTCTAACATATAATTTATAATCAGCTTTAAAGCTTGTAAAACCCTCTTCACTGCTTCATGTAAATTATTATAGATCTTTAGATAAGGTATATAATGCCGGCTACACATTTTACAAAATTCCATTAAGGTTTTGAAGGCACACTACTCTACATGCTGCCACACTACGTGTAAATGACCGAGTATAATCTGATGTTTGGTACAGAGACTGCACATTCTGCCTCACCTGGGATTTATCTGGTTTAGTCTTTGTTCTAGACTTTTTATATTTTTAACCAAGGATTTTTATAAATAGTTGTATTTATAAACACTATGGGTGTGGTAAAATAAACTATTTTATTTCCAGTTTCTGTAATAGTCTCAAACCTACCTCAGTGTGTTGGTTGTTAAGATGATGACAGTCCTGCATTGATGTATTTGTGTGTGTGTGTGTGTGTGTGTGTGTGTGTGTGTATTTGAAAAGCATGACTTTTTGTATAAATCAAATGACCCTTTTATATTAAATTACTTGATTACTGAATTCTAGTTTTCTTATGCACCATGAAGAATAAAGTGATAGAAGTTAATGTCTTGGCTCTACTAGAAGTGCTTCAGAAATGGTTCGCATTTTTCAGTTGTTAAAAGTTAATGCCATTAAATGGTTCTTTTTATTACCTTTTATTGGAGAGGAAATATAGCCCTGGAAGTTTATTTTGTTAGAAATGAAACATTTAACATGCTATTGGAATTTCAGTTAAAATTTGACATGAATGATAAAACTATTTTACCAACTTTGGTAGAGCAAAGCTTTTTATGAAATTTTAATTCAGGAATGTAAATCTCTTTTTTTTAATTAAATTATAGATGGCATATAATGTTGCAGGTCAGCAGGAGTAGCACTATATATTTAACATGATGAAAGGAACAGACCTACAACTAAGATACTCTACCCAGCAAAGTTATCATTTAGAATTGAAGGAAAAGTAAAGATTATCCAAAACAAGCAAAAGCTGTTAGTTCATCACTACTACACAGCATTATAAGAAGTGTTAAAGGGAATTCTCTAAATGGAAAATAAAAGGCCAAAACTTGAAATAAAGAAAAATATGAAAGATAAAAAAATCTCACTAGCAAAGGCAAAAATATAGTAAAGGTAGTAGACCAACTACTTATAAAGCTAATATGAAAATAATCAAAATGACAATAAGTACATTCCTATCAATAATTACTTTAAAAGTAAATGGATATTTTGCTGCCTATGTTTTTTTCTATGATTTTTTTTATGATTTCAGGTTTTACATTTAAGTCTTTGATTCATTTTGAATTTATTTTTGTGTGTGGTATAAGAAGATGGTCTAGTTTCATTTTCATACACATATCTGTCCAATTTTCCAAGCAGCATTTATTGAATAAACCATCGTTAGCCCATTGTATGTGCTTGCTTCCTCTGTCAAATATTGACCATAAAGGTGTGGGTTTATTTCCGGGCTCTCTATTCTGTCCCACTTATCTATGTGTCTGTTTTTATGCTAATACCATGCTGTTTTGATTTCTATGGCTTTATAGTTTAGTTTGATATTAGGTAGCATGAGTCCTCCAATTTTGTTTTTTTTTTATTTTTCCAAGATTGCTGTTGCTATGCAGGGCCTCTTGTGGTTCCATATACATTTTTTGAATATTTATTCTTGTTCTGTGAAATACATTATTGGGATCTTGATAGAAATTGCATTGAATCTATAGATTGCTTTGGGTAATATAGACATTTTAATGATGTTAATTCTCCCTATCCAAGAACATGCTATGTGCTTCCACTTGTTTGTTTCCTCAATTTCTTTCTTCAGTGCCTTACAATTTTCCATGCACAGGTCTTTTATATCCTTAGTCAGATTTATTCCTAGGTATTTTATTCTTTTGGAAGCAATTATGAATGGGATTGTTTTCTTAATTTCCCTTTTTATTTTGTTGTTAGCATATAAAAATGCAACTGATTTCTGGTTCTTAACACACAGAAGAGGGCAACGTATATGCTAATGCATGTGATAAGGGGTTAATATCCAAAATTTAAAAAGTACTTATGAAACTGAATTCCAAAGAAATAATCCAATTAAAAATAGGCAAAGTTCCTGAATAGACACTTCTCCAAAGGGGACATAGAGATGGCCAGTAGACATATGAAAAGATGCTCAACATCACTAATCATCAGAAAGATGAAAATTAAAAACACAAGGAGATGTCACCTCCCACCTGTCAGAATGGCTGTCATCAATAAATCAACAAACAAGTGCTGGTAAAGATGTGGAGAAAGGGGAACCTTTTTGTACTGTTTGTGGGAATGCAGACTGGTGCAGTCACTGTGGAAAGCAGTTTGGAGATGCTTCAGAAAATTAAAAATGGATCTATCTTTTGACCTGGTGACCCTACTTCTGGGGGTATATCTGAAGAAATCCAAAACACTAATTTGGAAGAACATCAGCATGCCTATGTTCATTGCAGTATTATTTACAATTGTCAAGATATGGAAGCAGCCCAAGTGGCCCTCAATAAGTGAGTGGATACAATAACTATGGGACAGTTACACAGTGGAATACTATTTGGGCAGTAATAAAGAAGAAAATGTTACCCTTTGCGACAGTATTGATGAACCAGGAGAACATTATGCTAAGTGAAATAAGTCAGAGAATGACAAATACCATATAATTTCACTCATATTTCAAAGCTAATGAACAAACTGAACTAACAAGGAAAATGGGGACAGGCTCATAGATGGACAGCAGATGACAGGTAGTTGTGGGGAGGATATGGGACAGAAGGATCAAGCAAAAAGGAAAAAGGATTCATGGACATGGACAACAGTGTGGTGAATGCTGGGGTAGGGAGGGTTTAAGGGGGCTAAGTGGTAATATAAAAAATACAGTAAAGGTAAAATAAAAATAAAAAACTTTATCAGATTCTTAAAAAATAAATGGATAAATGTGTTCCATTCAAAAAGATGCAGGGTGGCTGAATGAATAATAAAAACAAGATCATTACATGTGCTGCTTACATGAGACTCAGTTCAGATTGAAAAACACACAGAGACTGAATGTAAAGGGATGACAAAAGATATTTGATGAACGTGAAAACAAACAAACAAAAGGCTGGGATAGCAATGCTTATACCAGACAAAATAGACTTTAAAACAAAGGCTATAACAACAGGCAAAGAAGGACTGAGCCATTCCACTTTTGGCTGCTGATCCAAAGAAAATGAAGCACTAATTCAAAAAGATGTGTGCACCTTTATGTTCATTGCAGCATTATATTCAATACTCATGATATGGAAGCAACAATGGACAACCTTGGTGTCCATAGATCAATGAACGGATATATATATATGAGGTCTGTCTGGGAAAATCCAGCCAATATTAATATGATGAGAATGGTTCGTGTGACATTGATGCAACCTGGCCTCCAAGGAGAATGGACTGGTATGCGCATGCGTGAATAATGATGACTCCACTGTACTAGTCAGTGGGTACGGTGGACTCTGTTGAGTGAGCATGTGTATGTACTGTGTGGCCATCATATTCAAAATGACTATTCATAGTATAGCTACGAATCAGCACCAAATTTTGCGTTAAGCTTAAACATTCTTCTGCAGAAACTATTCAGGTAATTCAGAAGGCTTTTGGAGATGATGCAATGAGTGAAGTGCAAATAAAAGTGTGGCATGAACCCTTCAAACATGATCAAGAATCTGTTAAAAGTGATCAACACTCTGGAAGGCCTGCAAATAGAGCACCTGAGAATGTTGAATGTGTATGGACCACAATCAACAAAGATCAGTGACTGACAGTGAGTGAACTAGAAGCTTATCTAGGGATTCTAAAAACTATTGTGTCTGAGATTTTGATGCAGGAACTTGGCAAGAAACATGTCATGGAAAAATTCATTCCACGACTTCTGTTACCAGAGCAGGAGGAACATTGTGCTGCAGTTGCTAATGACTTGATTCAAATTGCTACCAATGAACCAGATTTCCTCAAGAAGGTCGTAACTTTGAAGGGGACTGAAGCGTCATTGTCCTAGATACAATGTTTCTTGTATCTTCTTCGTTAAATATCTCTATTTTTCATAGTACATGGCTGGAGATCTTTCTGGACAGATCTGTGGATTATTACACACACACACACCAGCACAATAGAGCAAAGCTTCAGGATAAAAACAATATTTGTACTAGACTAAGAAACCTACAGAGCAGAAATGTACTTGAAATTGGTTTGGAAGGACACACAAATTGTGATTATTCCAAGCAAGGAGGCTCTTCTACTGATGGAAATAGAAGAGTGAAGTCAAAATTTATATTTTTGTCCATACATATCTGGAGTAAATTAACTAAAAATTTTATGGTAAACCAATGATGAATACACATACAAACAAAAGCTCAGTCTCACAGTATTTATAGCCTTCTCTCTTCATTTTTTATAATACTTTGCATTTCAGAAATGCTTGAGCTCTAAATACATAGTAAATCAATCTAAGTACACTAAAATATTGATTTTTTATAAATATCTCTACTAAGTTTGTATTGCTTTGTGCTAAAAATAAATGTCAGTTTAATAAAAAATGAACTTCCCAAAACCATGATTTGAAGATTTTAGCAAATTGCAACAGAAAATCAAAGATAGTAAAGAGGAGACACTAAAATTTATTTCTTTAGGCAAGAAGAGAATTGAACAAATTAAATAACAATTCAAGTGATTTACAATATTTAATTTATAAATTCTAAAATTATGCTGTAGAATATCTCAAATTATGGATAGAATTTTAAGATACTTCTACTTATAATTGGAAGACTTGGTAGTCTGCACTTTCTTTATTTTCATATCTGTTTTCAATGATATTTTTAAGTTAACATTTATTGAAATATTCAAAAGAATCTTAGATAAGAACAACTAATTTAATGAGTTTTGTCATTTGAAAATACTTATTAAGAAATAAATTCTGATTGGGGTCAGAAGACAGTAACTGAGAATATCCTGTGTTTAGTATCGTTTTGACCTCAGGAGGAACTTCAGCATGTAGAATGTTTTTATGATAAAAAATATGTAGAGAATCTTCAGCAGAATCTGTTAACAATTTCAAATTTATAAACTATAAAATACAATTTTAGGAAAATTATAGGCAATGATAAAAATTTTAAACAATAAGATCATATTTAAGAAACATATCATATTTTGCCATGTATAATGTAAACTTTTTTGCCCAAATTTTTGAGGGAAAGATAAGGGTGTGCATTACACATGAGTAGTACTAATTTCATATCTGTATAAATGTTTTTAATGCTTTTATTTATGCTTATGTGTTAAGAGTGTAACTCTAGAAAGGAATAATGATATACATATGTAAAATAATACCCTGGAATATGATACTTGATTTTATTTCTAAATATAAATAAATAAAACATTGAATTAAAACTTAAAATGAAAGATTTTTCCTGAAAGTTTAGGCCGAAAATGTGGGTGTGCATTATACATGGGAGCTCATTATACATGGCAAAATATGGCATTTTACAGAAAAGTCTACTAGCATAGTTTTAGAAACATATGCAAATAAGAAACTGATTAAGTATGTAAATATATGCCAGCACTAATTTGTTTTATTATTTTAATGGTTCAGAAAATTAATGGCAAAACTTTTAAATTTTGCTTTAATATATATCAATATATACTTCTTGATTTTGTAAACCTAATATTAATTTGAAAAGTCAATTTAAATATAATTCTTACAAAGGTCTACCAATATAATGAACCCATGGACAATCAATAAAAATATTTTACAAAATTGTATTTTAAAATTATTTTTAATCACCACATTTACTATTAAAAATTCCCAGTTTGGAGCAATAAATTATATAATCATCCCTATTGCGCATTCCTGCAATTATCCTCAGCCAAGTTTTGTTCACTTGATTTCAGAGCCTATCACTACTTTTGGCATTCTGCTTCTTCCCACTGATTTCTGTTTCCTTTTTATTGAGGTATATTCTAATTATTTCATCAAGTATGTGTGAATGAGAAACTTTTCCACTATTTGAAATAAAATGTCTTTGTAGCACACACTCTTGAATGATAATTGAACTGGATACAGAATTCTTAAGTGACATTTATTTTCTCAGTATTTTAAAAATAAGTTTGCATTGTCTCTGAGCCTCCGACATTACTATTAAAAACTGTCAGTCTAATTGTTTCTTTTTAAATAACTTATTCTTTCTTTATGGTTGCTTACAATACTGTTTCTTTGTCTTTTGTGAGGAGCAATTTAACTTTTAGCTAGATGAGAATTTCTTATTCATTTTGCTTGGAATAAGTGTCCTATTTCAATTTGATAACTCACGTCTTTGCTAAGTTCTGGGTATCTCAGCCATTATTTTCTCAATATCAGCTCAGTGGCATTCCCTCTCTTCTCTTGTTGGAACACCTCGTGATGAATGTGTCCAACTCTGTTGTCTGACCAGTGCACACCATTCCCAGACCCCTTTCTCTTACACGCTTGCACCAAAAAGACCAGAGCTGCTAAGTACTAATTTTCAAATCTCTTGAAACTAGGACTTGCCAAGTGGCAGATTTAATCAATGAGATGTTAAATGGAATTGTGTTTTGGGCTTTTCCTGGGAAACTCTTTCTTTCTTGATAAGCAGGGAACCTCAGTTAGTGTTTCTCCTTTCTCCTTCCTGCCACAAGTTGAAATGCATTGAGAGAGGCTTCGGTGTCCTTCATCTGGGCCTACATAAAAGGCTGAATCAGTGTCAAAAATGGCATCTGTAACATAGAGGCACAAGTCTGTTGTTTATTATCTGTCCCCTCCAAATCTTTAATCACTACATAAAATAACCTCTGTGTCTTTAAACAGAGTCTGGGGAAAGGATTTAAATGCCAAGGATTTAGGCACTGTACTTGAGAGGAACACACTCAGGGTGAGGGTGAAGGAAACATGAAAAGTAAATAAGGAAAGATGCCAACCAAGGTATTACAATATATCTACACCTGGGACCAGTTCAGCAATAGACACAGAAAAATAACAACAAAAGGCAGTACATTTATTTACAATACACTTAGAATGTTTTTAAGATGTCGTAAGAAGGAATTCACATTGAAGTGCTGTACATGATGAAAATACATGATGGGGATGCCTTATACTTCCATGCCATGGCGTTCAGCCCCTTGAGGGCCTTTCATTAATCTGCCTCCCATGCCTGTGCTATGGTGTTTCATCCAAGTCTAAAAGGGAGGAGATCCTGAAAGGGGGGTGTAGGCAACATTTGGTAGCATCTAAGAAAATACACAAGAGCTTCTCTATTTAACATTCCAAAATTTATCCTGAGATTTCTCATACACCTTTCTTTTTTTTCTATGATAGGTGATATCATGGTGATATATTTATATTATGCATTTATCTATCATCTTTCACCTTCTAATTATTTATAAGCAATTAATGTATTGGCATATACAATAATATATGAACGTAGGATTGTAGCCATGATGCCTACCCCATCCCCTTGGAGATTAATATCTTTTTGACCAAGGTTCATGTTTGGGTAATTTGGACAGCTTAGACTCATCTCTGTTGGATGTCCCTCACCTGGCAGTTAATGAGAATGATTTTTACTCAGTATTCTAGTGGTAAGAGCATTAATTTTAGGGTCAGATTGACTGGATTTAAATTCTACCCCTGCTACTTATCGTTGTGTGACTTTGTGAAAATATTTAAACTACTTTCAGATTAAATCTTCTCCTCTGCCAAATGATACTGGTAATATCTATTTCTTATGCTCATTGTAAGGAATATATGCAATATTATGTTGAGCATTTTCATGAGAGTGGGCACCCCATAAGTCCTTGGTGGTGTTTTATCCTCAGGGTCTAACCAGAAAAACAGAAAATACTCAACATATTTAAGATAGAGGGAAGTCAGTGTACATAACTTGTTACACAGGTGACAGAAAAGCTGAGAAAATTAATAGGAAACTGGTAAGATAACTCACCAATGAGCAAAGGCAGGATGCTACTATCATCTCTAGACATTAGGCACAAAGGGGTGAGGTAATGTTATGAGGACTCAGGGGCCAGAGTCATGTGACCAGAGGAGATGCAGCCATAGCCTGCTGGTCAGAGATGAGATGATGCCTATGATGGAGATCGACAAAACCTAGTCTGCATCATTTGTTTTTTCACTCATCCATCCTCCCATTTGCAAAGCCTACCTTGAAGCCAACTGATCAGGTATCCTTGAAAACATAGTTTATGGGACTAGATTACAAGTTTTATATTACGTAAAAGAAAAGTGAAAGAAATACATTGGCGGGCAAACAATCCCAGGTTCTGATTCATCTTATCTATTATTATTAGAAGCATCATTATCGGTATTTCAGCCTTTCGCAGATCTACTGTTCACTGTTATTCAAAGATTTTTTTTTATTTCTTTAGGATTACCTACAAATTACTTTTCACACTCCTGCATTTTAGAGCAAAAACCATGCTTATGGCTATGCAAAATACCTTGTTTATGGAAAATGCTCCAGCATTCAAGGAGTAAATGGGATTTATTTTATATATCCATATTAGGATTTTATAATCAAACCTTGACCAGTTCATCCATGTAAGAGTTCAACTGTATACCTCTAATTTCATTTTCTGCTTCCTTGTTAGAATAAATCACAGTTTTTATGCAAAGCAAAATTCCATTATCAGCTCTCTATACCAGAGATCAAGGGTTATTGTCATGATAATTTCTAATAATTTATGCTTTTTATCAGTTATTATCAATGAATATGTAGTGATTGATCATTGTATGTTTTTCAAAAGCCAGTTAGTTTTAGCATTGTGAGTCATATTTTCTTAATTTCATTTGAAATAAGCCCTGTAAATCTAAATTTTGTTCATCTAATAAATAAAAAGTTTTAAGACTACTTCCCTTCAAATGCTGTTTAATTAATAAAATTTTATATTGTTTTTATAAAACAATACCTGATTTTTTAACTTCAGAGTGTCTTTCTTAAGAATTTCCCTAAACTACTATAGTTTCAAATGTCATGTCACTTGTATATAAACATCCTGTTATGCATAATCTATGATTCCAGCTGTGTAAACACAAATCAGAAATGGAAAAAATACTTTTCTTTATTATTTTAATCTCTTCTATTTCTATACTTATACTTTCCAAAGTGACTATGTGCTTAAAAGTTTTAAGGTTAAAAAAGGGTTTTAAGATTACAATCTATATGATATTGTTTTCATCAATATGGTGCCTGTTCCCTCTGGCATTTGGATACCTTTTCTCTAACTCATTGCACAAAACAGTGTTTAGAACTGTGAGGCTCTTCTGTGATGCACAAGACACAGAATTTCAAGGATAATGAAGTAGACATAAACAGAAGCCCTGCTTCTCATATTAAATTGAATTTAATGGAGCTGGTATTTTTTTACAACATCTACAACTTTTATTCATGCATTTTTTATAAATGAATTTCCCTCTAAAGGACTTTGTAATCCCCGTGTGATATCTGTATCTTTCTTTCTACTAAGATATTTATAGACCTGGATATGTTTTATTTCCTAAAAATTGTCCTATGTTTCAAACATGACTAGTAATTAGTAGTTTACAGTGCAATATATTTCATCATAATTTTACCACTTCAATTACTATAGCTATACTCATAGAATCTGAATATTGCCTAGACCCAAATCTATGGCTGAATGGGGATTGGGACTATAACTAGTAAAGCCATGGAGAAAGGAATTGAATCCAAATTTAAGGAAAAGCAAGGTCATGGATATAAACAAGATTTAGGGTTTATTCCTCAAACCCAATAAAACAACAGTGAAAAAAGAAATATAAGGTAAATTCTAGAAAGCAAATCATATTGTACAGTTTAAAATCAATAACACATTCAGGAGTCAGAAGAACGTAACATAAGTGACTGTATTTGATTTGTGTCTTTGAAATTTTTTTCTTCCCTTTTTAAGCATAGTTAAAATTCTCCCTAAATCATTTACAGATGAGCATAAGTCTTTGGAATGATGATATCATTTATACACACACACACACACACACACACACACACTATATATATATATACTGATATAATGAAAGTTCTGTTAAATTACAAGTATTTGGAATATGTTTTATGCAGATCTGGCCAGGAAGAGGATATAGATCCAGTTTACCCTGTTGCTAGCTGAGGAGACTCAATCTAAATGCTAAGGAACCAATTGTTTTGTTTTACTTTTATTCTTCGTGAATCATATGCTTTAAAGTGCAGTAGAAATATAATGTGAGCCACATTTTAAATTTTAATTGTTCTGGTAGGATCTGTTCAGATATGTGCTCCAACCGTGAATTGTCCTGGCAACCTTTTGCTTTGTGGGATGACGCCCAACCAACTGAGCTTTAAAAAAATTAAAGTCGAGTTTTCTTAGTGTCTATTTTGTCATATTGATGAACTACAAATATTTTCCTCTGTTCTGTGACTTGCTATTTCACTTTCTTAATGGTGTACTTTCAACAGAAAAAAAGTTTTAATTTTTGATACAGCACAATTTATAATTTTTAAAGGTGTATATATTTTGACCTGTCTCCCAACATTTTACAACATTTTTTTTCTAAAAGCTTGATGGTTATTAATTTATTTCTGTGCTTTAATTTGTGTTACTTATTTATTGTAGTGTAAGTAAGATCAGTGTTTGTTTTTTTCCCCAAATGGAGATCCAGTTTTTCTAGCAGGATTGTTTGAAAAAGAATCTTTCTTTTCCCATTGAACTGGTTTCATACCTTTGTATAAAATTAGTGAACTACAGTATTTACATGTATTTTCACTTTGGATTCCTTTTCCATTGATCTATAGACCTATATTTCACAAATACTAGCTTTATAGTAAGTCTTGAAATCAGATATCATTTTACTGTGTACCACAATTTGCTTACCCATTCATCTATTGATAGACATATGGTTTATTCCACTTGTAGGCTATTATAAATACTGCTGCTATAAACATTTGTATACAAGTTTTTTCAGGGACATATGTTTTAATTTCTCCTGGACATATACCTAACAGTGAACTTTTTGAGAAATCTGTTTTTTCACACTGGTTGCATAATTTTACATTCTCACTAGTAACATACAAGGATTCCAATTTATTCCTCAAAGACACTTGTTATTTTCTGTTTTTTTTTTTTTTTTTTTTTTTTTTTTTTTTTTTTTTTTTTTTTTTTTTTTTTTTTTTTTTTTTTTTTTTTTTAATTTGCTTTTGATGATAATCATGCCAGTGGGTGGGAAGTGCTATCTCATTGTGGTTTTGATTTGCATTTTCTTAATGACCAATAGTGGTGAACATCCTCTCAGGTGCTTATTGGTCATTTGACTATATTCAGTGAAAAAATTTCTTTTCAAGTCCTTTTCCCATTTCTAAATTAGAGTGTTTGTCTTTTTTGCTGTTGAGTTATAAGGGTTCCTTATACATTCTAGACACTAAACTTTGATCTGGTATATGATTTGAAAATATTTTCTTACATTTTATTGGTTGCACTTTTTACTTCTTCAGTAGTGTCCTTTGAGGCACCAAAATTTTTAATGTTGACCAAGTCTAATTTATATGTGTGGGTTTTTTGTTGCTTGTGCTTTTGGTGTTGAATCTAAGAATCCACTGCCAAATCTGAGTCCATGAAGAATTAACTCAGTTTTCTTCTAAGAATTACATGGTTTTTACCTCTTATATTTAATTGATCCAATTTTAATTATTTTTATATATGGTATAAGGTATGTATGCAGTTATCTAATTCTCTGAGTACTATTTGTTGGCAAACTATTATTTCTCCATTCAGTAGTCTGACACCTATGTCAAAAATTGATTGACAATGGAGGTATGCATTATTACTGGACTCTCAATTTGATTCCATTGGGCTGTATGCCTATCCACATGCTTGTGGACACATTTTTATTTCTCTTGAGTAAATACCTAGTAATGTAATTGTGGGGTTGAATAATACATGCACTTTTAACTTGCTGAGAAACTTGATTATATTTTCCTTATTGTGATAAATATCCTGTAGCTAGATTTATTGGTCCTCTTTAGAAAATCAGGATTTCTGTTGGTGAGGAAGAAATGAAGAATGATTAGTGTTTAGTCAATAAAATTTATCTGTCCCACTGTATTTCAGTAAATACTGAGACAGTGTAAGTGAAAAATTTTGACTACCATGGAGTATTATTTTGTACCCTTAGTATGAGATACATATGAGGTCTGTTCAGAAAAAATTACAGCCATTGTTAATATGATGAGGACAGTTTGTGTGACATCAATGTAACCTGGCAGCCAAAGATGGTAGACTGGAATGCACATGTGTGAACAATGATGACTTCACTGTACTAGTCTCTGGGGGGATGGTGGATGCTGTTGAGTGAGCATGTGTACTGTGTGGCCATTGCATTCAAAATGACTGAGCAAGTACAGCAAAGAATCTGCATCAAATTTTGTGTTAAGCTTGAACATTCCTGCGTAGAAACTATTTGGATGATTCAGAAGGCTGTAGCTATAGGCAACTGGTGATTGGCAGCTTCATCAGGACAACATGCCTGCTCATGTGTCACATCTTCTATAGAGATTTTTGGCAAAACATCAAATCACCCAGCTGACTCAGGCCCCCTACAGCCCAGATATGAATTTGCCATGCTCTAATTCTCTCAGTTTTCAATATTACCTTTGGAGACTCCTTTAAAAACATCGTGGCATGTGTACCCAACTGAAATGTTATATTACAGTTTACATTAGTAAAATTTTATAGTGATATTCACTGATGATTCTGTGTGTTTTCAAAATTAGATTAATGTTTACAAATTTTCATTTGTTTCACTTCTAGTTCTATATTTTTTGACATGCGGAAAGTGTATGCCCTTCAGGTTACTATACTGTTCTGTAGTACATACAGCTGGTTTGCAATCCAGTAGGTCAGAAAATCCACTGCATGATTACATCTATAGAAGGGAACCATTCTTTAGCTGACAACTGCAGCAGAAACAAGCTCTACTCTATGCTACCCTGTGTTAATGTACCCCTTCTTAGTGTCTAGAGCTGACCCTAGGAAAAATGTAAAGTGAGTGAAGTCTGTCTTCATTCTATATCTTTTGAGTTATATTTTATTTCTTTTCCTCATGAGAGAAAATCTTTCCTGGAGAGATACTCTGAGGAGCTTATCAATACTAATTGCTTTAACTATTATTTTGCTAAGGGGAATTGACATTTAACAGAGGTTATAGAAATAAAGCACTGGTAATAATAGAACTTTGGCACTTGAAAATTGGTTGGAGAAGGGCTCTTTGGGGAAAAAAGAGTACAAAGAGAGGAAAGAGGATGATTCTTTTAGAATCATGTCATTCAGGATATTCCCCCATTCTGATTAAGCTAATTCAAAATGACCCCGACATAGGTCCACTCATCTCAAATCTCTTCTTGACTTAAAACAAAAAAACAAAATCAAAAAAACCAAAAACTGGTATATGTAAAATTAAATGGAATACACAGCTGTAAGCTATTTTTATTTATCTATAAAGGCCCTTGAGTCACCATCATTTGATTACAATAACTTGGTCAACATTTGCATCTAATACAAGATAGTTAGCTCTTTCTGGATTCAGGGGGAGCTGGTTCTGCATCAGATAGATAGAGTAGATTTATGAAAACGAGAATACAAAATACAGTTTGCATAACAAAATACTACTTTAGTAAAATTCATCCGTTTTATATATCACTTTTACCCAAGAAGGGCTTGATAAATATCAACAGATTATTTTACATTCTTAAAAAATCTTTTGGCTATATTAATATTGAAGTTTCTAACACTGGAAGTCAAAGTAAAAAACTCAGTATTGGAAACCAAACTTTTATATTATGTTTTTCAGACTATAGAGGAACTATTGGTTTGTTACTACATGGTTTTCAACTTCCCAGCATAGAAGAATTTATGAAGCACCCGACATATATGAGGTTCAGGTAAAAAATAAATTGTCAGGCTACCAAATGTAGAGAAAAGAAGAATTTAATTGAAAATGTAAGATTCTGATATTTCATTCTTATTTCCTTTAAGAAATGATAATGTTAATCTGAGACTCATACAATTATTTCAAAGTACATGTGGATGGATCATGAATAGAATGCAATGAATGACCCACTTATAGAATATTCAGACAATATTGTAAACTCCTCCATTAAAATAAAATATACTTACTGCATATGCATAGAATTATAAATAGTATGGAAGTACAGTACACACATATAGTGCTATGTATAAAATTGTTAACCAAAGAATAAAAGAGTTACCGAGTAAAGAATTTTTTGTGCTGTTTTCTGTGTCAATATATAAAATCGTGTAATATTTTGCTGATGTCAGAGAAGGTACCATCGTGGAATTTTAAGGATAACCTAATCTATACTAACTCCATTAAAGAACTGCATATAAGAAGGGTTATTAAATACAAGCGGTGAAAGGGTAGAAGTTAAATATACCACACTGAACCATTTGTGAGGATTCTTAAAAAAGACGATGGTCTTGACTGATGCCTGATAAAAAGGTCAATGTAAAAGGGATCGATACTGCTAAGACTTGAGTTTTGGCAGCTTGGGGCAGTAATTTCAGTACACTAGTAAAGGAAATGACCCCAAAACAAGGGTCCTGTCAACTACACAAGTTTTACTAGGGCTATTGTTCACAGCGTTGACATTATTGTCATGTTCAATTTGGGTATGCAGGGCTTTTTGTGTCAAGATGGGGAGCCTGTCTCCTCGGGAACAGCAATTTTACAATGACTTCAAAGCCAAAGAGCAATGAGTAATAGAAGAACACCGACTTCTGGGAAAAAAATAGGCTTGTCTTTGTTCTTTTTACTTAACTGGATTATATTATCTTGACAAATAAAAATAGTAATCAATCTGTCAGGGAAAAAAGCATGCTGATAACAGAATTATGCTAAGTATCCAAATTCACTATACATTGAAAGGTTTCTCATTTTAGTTAATCCTGCAAACGTGCCACCTGCACAGAGGAAACACACAGAGTATAAATTATCAAGTTGCCCTGACTGGTTATGATTTATATGAAACTTTGTCATATTTAGCTAATATTATAGTTTCTTGCACACCGGATTCCTACTATTCTGTGAACACTCTCTAAACTGATATTTAAAAGTAATAGTTTTGAATTAATTACCTGATATTTCTTAAGCACATGATGTAAAACCATCGGGAGGCTTAAGCTGTAGTACAGATTCTTGTTACTAGCAATCTAACTTGGAAAAGTCTTTATTTCTTACTCTCAGCTCCTTCAGCTGTTAGACATGGATTTTTTATATTTCCTTTTCTGAAAATAAAATGTGACAATTGATAAAAATGCTTTTTAAACTGTAAAGTGATGTGCAAATATGAGGTCTTATCATCATCACTATCATCATCGTCATCATCATCCTGGCATAAGCATTTTATTTAAATCACACAGTAACTAAAAGCAAAAGTCTCCTTTTCCTTTATATTGCCAATAGAACTCTCATGTCTGGTTGGATGCTTTCAGGGCTGTCACATGTCAGACACAGAGTTGAGATTAAATTCCACAAGGAGACATGGCATGGTCTAGCAGGATAAACCTTGTGGTCAGAGTTAACCATGCAGAGAATGCAGACAATCCCCAGTTCCCCATCATCCTATGGAGTGTGAGATCCGTTCCATGAGTAGGAAATACCCTCCCACCTGTGGGTCTCCTCCAATGGGGTGAGTTTGAAGAAGGGATCTGCTTGGGGGAAATACGCGGGCAATTTGGCATAGACAATCTCTACGAGAGGGTGTCACTTAAAGAAATGTCAGGGAAAGCCATGTACCCTGAACCTGTTGACCAGGGGACAGCTGGGGAACTGAGTCCATGGATATTATATGCCAGGTAGACAGAGCCACTAATTCTGTGGAAGGCTGAGCTTGCCTTTCCCCTAACTGGGACCGTAAGGTCCCCTAGCTGGGACCTAGCTAGCTCAGTGTCCAAGCGATGCAGAGTAAACACCCAGTGTCTTTTACAAACAGCACTGAATCTTGTGTAATGCTAACTCACCACCCATTCTCCTTTGTGAAAAGACCATTTTATTCCTTCCTAATTCCCCAAAACAGGATCTGCAGGAAAATCTCTGATTTCTGCATCATGACGAACTTTCTCAATGCTACCCACTTTACAAAAGGTATCGAGGCATATGGAGCAGGGGCATGGGCTCAGGAACCACACTGTGGGCACTCAAATGCCAGGTCCTCCACTTACAGGTTCTGTGACTCTCAGCACGTTAGTTTCTCTGGGCCTCAGCTTACTCAGTTGTAAAGTGCAAATAATGGTACTACCTGTCCTAAAGATTTTTACAAATATTAAATGGCATAGAAGATTTAAATCACTGAGAACAGCACCTCCTATATATTGAATATTCAGTAAAAGTTGGTAAGTTTTTGGACCTATAAAGTTAGATCACTAAGCATTAAAGGTCTGAGAAACAACACTTGATGACTGAAGAAGGAAAAAGAACCTTCCATTTATTGATCACACTGGTCCCCTACACTGTGTGCCAGGCATTTGGTACTGAAATAATACTGTTTTCTTTGTTTAAAGATGAGAAAAACTGAATTCCTGAGTGATGGAGGTTATGTAGCAGGCAGCAGGTAGAGAGTTCAAAAACCATCCGACTCCAGTGGCCTTGCTGCTTTCTCTTTCTATGTCGGGACCTTTGTTCCTCCTTCAGTTTTTGCTCTCAGCCTCTAGCCGATCAACATTTTTAAAGTGCGTTTGTATTTTCTTTCTGCAGGCATGCCCAGAGGGCTTCTTAGAAAGATATAATTACCCAGAAAAAAAATTGTGTGTATCTTCTTCCTTATAATCCTCTACATAACTATAAAGGAAAAATTCTCTTTACACACATTATTTCTTCCAATATTTAAACTCCAATAGCAGATGATCACATAGCGATACACACTGTCATCCCTCTGCTCACTGAAATGCACTACACAGAAGCATATTAAAAATCAGGGTGTGGGGAGAACTGGAATATAAAGCAAAAGGCAGTCATAGCGTGTGCAGTGAAAGTTTAAAAATTGTGCAACTTGGCTATTAAGACTAGGTGGACACAGAAAGTTAGTTTTGTATCTAGTGCACTGCTAAAATTTTGAGAGAAGTAGTTGACCAATAACTGCAGGAAGTAAGACAAAAAATTGGTTTCTAGGACACAATGTGGTGGAGTTCTGTGGGCATTTAGGTACAAGAACAGACATTGCTTCCTGGTGTAGGAAGGTGCCAGAATTTAACAGCAGCAAAACAACAAAATCCCAGGGTAAAAAAAAAAAGGTGCAATCAACAACAAAAATAGCTCAAGTCTGTGGCAAGATATGGTCTGACCTGGGGACTAGGCCTTAGTAGTGCAGTTCCGTGAGGAGAAGGACAACGTGGTTAAGGGCACAGGCTTCTGTTTAGGAAACGGGGTGTAAAGCATCCTGGCACCTCCATCTCAGCAACTCAGGGTTCTGCTACCCTAGGGCCGGTGAGCTAGTGTTGCTGTAGGAATTTAGCACCTGCAGTGACCAAAATAGGAACTAGCCCTCCTCATAGCCAGCAGCATCTTGGCAATCCACCGAGTGCTACCTCCCAATTCACAGGGGACCCAGAGGATGATGGCTTTTAAGAAAATATAGCGAACTATTATGCTAAGTGAAATAAGCCAGTCAGTGAAAGACAAATACCATACGATCTCACTTATAAGAGTAATGTAACGAACAAAATAAACTAGTGAGCAAAATAGAACCACAGGCATGGAAACATGGAAAAATCTGACAGCTGCCAGAGAGGAGGGGGGAGGGGGATAACGGTGGGAAGAAGGGGAAGGGATTTGTCAAAGAACATGTATGAATGACCCAGGGACATGAACAACAGTGTGGGGAATGACTGTGGGAGTGGGGGATGGGCTGGGCAGAGGAGGGCAAAGGGGGAACATTTGGGACAACTGCAATAAAATAACAATAATAAAAAAAGAAGAGAAAATTTAGTGACTCTCTATGCCCTATGCCTTCAACCACTGAACTGAAGTAAAAGAATCGCTGTAATGAGCTGGTTTTCCTGGGGTCCAAATACAAAGTAGGGTTTGTTCTTTTTTTAATTTGCTTATACTCTGACTGCATATACAGGCTCTTATAGCCTGAGGGACCCATTTTTATAAATGTGCAAACACACTACTGTCATAAACATGGCATAGGGTCAGAGAAGTATTGTACTACAACTTAGAAATCGTTCATGGAGGGCTGATAATCCAGGCCTCTTCTGAGTTCAAGGCTCATGGCTAGAACTACATTTTGATCTAACTGCTTTCCTTTATAGTCCTATGCATTTTATTTTATTCAGCTAAAATCAAGTTTCTGAGAAAGCATCCATAGGCTTTGCCCAATTATCAAGGCTATTGGCACTAAATATATTAAGGACCCTTCTCAAGGGGATCCTGCTAAAGGCAGGGATAGAATAGGCAGATATTGCAGAGGCAGTGAAAGCTTAGAGCTCTAGGTGGGGTGGGTAGGACAGGATGCTTGACCATGGTGGACACGTGCCATATTAATATCATATTTCTTTAAAAGGATGGTTGGTCCCAGTATAAGTATAAAAATGATCTCTATTATTCCTTTAAATAATCTATATGCTGTTTACTTTGATACATCTTTAATATCTTTTGTGAAATGAACTTTTATTTCAAATATAAAGCTTTTAAGATTGTCATTATTTATACTAACATGTTTACTTATTAGATTTGTAAGAGTTCTCCAGAGGTAGTTGAAAATATTATGTTATTAAATTAAGCATCTACTCTTCTATTCATGCCAAAATAAGTTATGTCAGGGGAAATAATGCACCATTTCGTACCTGATTATAATTTCCAGTGTCATATATTGTTTTCAGTGAATACTAATTACTACCAACCGGCATTGATTGAAGTGGTAAAGAGGTGTATCCATTCTGTTTCACTAATTGATTCAAGCTGGATTTTGGCCAAGTCTTACACCCTAAATGTCCAATAATAAGAGAATGATTAATTGAATCTTAGCACATCCATATGACAGAATAATGTGAAGCCATTAAAATAGTATTTCAAAAGAATACTTAGTAAAATTGGGAAACGTAATAAATGTATTGTCAGTACATGGAGGATAATATCTAGATTCATCATTCTGAACTCTCAGCTCTTAAATCATTGGGCCCCTGCATAACTAAAACTCCCATCTTAAACACCTATGTCCCTCAGTCTTCACTGATATTTATTCTATTTCTAAAACTTCCCAAGACCTTTCCACTGTCAGGGCTTTGCAGTAGCTGTCCCCATTGCTGGCAAGGCCCTTCCTTATGGCTTCACATGAACACCACCTTCTTGTAACTGACAGAGCTTTCTCTGACCTCTTACCCATTTTTCAGTATAGCGTTCGCCCATTAGTGGTGATTTCCCTTTCTGCAATTTCACTTACTTGTGGTCAGCCATAGAAAATTCCAGAAATAACCAATTCACAAGTTTTAAACTGTGCACCATTTGGAGTAGGAGGATGAAATTTCATTCCACCCACTTTATCCTGCCCAGATGTCAACCATCCATTTGTCTGGCGGAGCCACCTGTCTAAGCTCCTCACCCACTCACTAGGCACTTAGTAGTCCTCTTGCTTATGATTGACTGTCTTGGTATCACAGTGTTTGTGTTTAAGTAACCCTTATTTAAATTAACAATGTTACATTCATAAAATTTTTATTACAGCATATTGTAATTGCTCCATTTTATTATCAATTTTTATTGTTAATCTCTTACTGTAACTAATTAAACTTTATTATAGGTATAAATGTATAGGAAAAAACATAGAGCTCAGAGTATGGGGGGAATGGTAATGGAAAAATAAAATAAAAATTAATTTAAAAACAAACGAACATAAGCTTCAGTACTATCCACGCTTTCAGGCATCCACTGGGCGTCTTGGCACGTATACCCAGCAGCTAAGGGGAGACTACTTTATATTGCTTTGTTATATTATTTGCTATTTCTCACTATCTGATATTGTCTTACTTATTTTTCTTACCTCTTTCTAGAATACAAGCTCCTTGAAAGCACATCTGTCTTGCTCGCTATTTTATTCTCAGTGTTTGGAAAAGTGCCTGGTACTTAGTAAATGCCTAGCACATATTTGCTGAATGACTAACCAGTAATCTTTCTTTACATGTCAAAAGTAAAAAAAAAAAAAAATTAAAGAATTTTTAAAAAGTGCAAAGAACAAAAAAGAGAATAGAAATTACCAATAATAACTTCATCAGCAATAATGATCATAGACATGTTAAGGCATAGCCAGGTAAACATAGGACCGTGGGGACATTTACTGCATTCCCCTCTTTGGTTCTCCTCTTTTTTCCTTACATTTTCCTCCCTTTTCCCTCTGAGAATCAAAATCGATTTTCATCATAGGCCCCTGTTTAACAGTGGATTGCTTATTCTTTTAATTTCCTGTAGTCACTCTGCTTAGTTTATCAGTGTATTTATTTGTCCCCAAATAGGACTCTCCCAAAGAGGAATTTTAGCACGTACATTATTCTGCACTTGCTAAATGCAGAATGGGGCACAATAATGAGGCAGCGCTGCGTGCTGTGGGACACTAGGGGCCACATCACTCTCCCCTTTGTGGTGAATCAGAGAAGACCTGCAAGAGGAAGTGACTTCTCAGTGAAATGTATATGAATGAACCACACTAAACCTATAAACTTTATGAGGCTGGAAGCCTGGAGGAAGGGAGAGGCAGAGCATCCCAAACAGAGAGAAACAGTGTGTGTGTGAAGGCCCTGAGGTAAGGAAACATTGAACTTTAGGAGACACAGAAGTCCCATGTTACTAGTGCATGATATGTGAGGGGGCTTTTGACGCTGGGGATAGAAACAGAAGCCAGAAAATGAGAGTTCTGTATTAAGCACTTTAGCTTGAGAGCAATAAGAAACTTGTCAAGTGTTTTCAGTACAGAAACATAATGAGTTTTATACTTTACAAGATGATCTTAACCGCTCATTGAAAAGTATAAAAAGAGGGAAAAATGTATAACTTGTGTGCCTATACACGCATGTAATGAACCTTTCTTTATACCTGGGAGGGAGAAGATAAGACAGTTTGCCTGTGTTGTGGACTTACTTCAACTGTCCATGCATCAACCACAGAAAAAGGAAACAAGGATAAAGTATCCTTGGTGGCTGCTTCTAGTGAGACTCTTATTATCTGTGTCAAAAATTATCTTTATCTGTTATTATGTCATCACCAGGTTAGGAGTGACAGGTCTCCATGATTCAGCTGGCATGGTGGCTTTCATGAGGGGGCCACAAAATACTGTGTTCCCTTATGTACAGTAGGGCCACTTTCAGGTTCCTGCTCTAGATGGTCTTTACATAGTCAAGAAGCCCCAGCAGGATCTCTATCAGCAACAGCAACCTTGCTCACTTTGCTGCAGAGATACCAGATGCCAGTGCTTGCTTCTGGTTCCACATCTGCCCAGAAACAGTCTTCTTGCACACATGACCGACAGCAGACTGGCTGGCCTTCCCCTCCATTTGCTGTTCTCAGCACTATAACCTTCAGAATTTACTTGTTGTCTCTGGCATGTGGAGGGTGCCCTTCTCTCTTTTTTATTACTTGTTTGAATCTCCCTCTACCCTATTTTTACAAATATTCCTTTGGTGTTTTTGCAGATCGAGTTGGTAGAAGAAAAGTTAAAAAAAAAAAAGGATATGACAGGCAAATTAATGTGAGCATACAAGTTAGAAATTTACGTAGTTTTTCACAGTATAGAGTGGGGTGGCCTATCATTTGGGGAGCATTTTTAGCCTTTTTTAATTCACTAAATATTTATTGAGCTCCTAATATATATAATTAATAAGCATCAAATATAAGAAAAAAGTCTCTCCCTCAAAAACAAAGAAACAAAAATGCCATCCTCTTAGTCTGTTGCCCATTCCCTCACAGTTACTCAAAGACTCCACTTTTTTTCAGTATTAGTCCTGTCTCTTCTGCTATTAGTTTTTCATTGCTGCTATAACAAATTACTAAAAATATAGTGGTTTAAAACAACACAAATTTATTATGTTGTTGATACACAACAACATAAAAGAGCACAAAAGTATTATGTTGTTGAGTTCTAGAGATCAGATATATGAAATGGATTTTATGGGCTAGAATTAAAATGTCAATAGAAGAGTACTTGCCAAGATGGAGGTGTAGGTAGAAATGCTTTGCTTCCTTGCACAACCAAAAGAAGGATAACAACCAATCTAAAATCAATAAACAACCAGAAGTATCAGAAAAATCAAACTGCATGGAACTCCAACAATTAAGGAGTTAAAGAAACATTCACCCAGACCAGTAGGAGGGGTGGAGACAGAAATGGGCAGCCAAGTGGAGAGGATGCACAGCATGGAGGGGGACCGCATGGGTGAGGTGGGGCGGGCTGAACAGGAAACTAAAAACTCAAAGCTAGTTGTAAACTACTGCAGGGGTTGCTACAATGGGAGAAACTCCCAGTCTCACCTGAGAGTTCTTTGGAAAGTGGGGCTAGAGCAGAGCAAGCCAGCTGCATTGTTCCCTCTTGGGCCCCTCCCCTACATACAGGCAACCAACAGTGAAGGGAAGGAAACCACAATTCAAATCAACAATTGGAACAAAAGGAAGAAATAAACATTCAACTGGAACAGAATGAAGAAACAAGAATTCAAAAAATGAGGAGGGGCTTAGGGACCTCTGGGACAACTTTAAACATTCCAACATCCGAATCACAGGGGTGCCAGGAGGAGAAGAACAAAAGCAAGAAATTGAAAACTTACTTGAAACAATAATGAAGGAGCACTTCCCCAATCTGACAAAGAAAATAGACTTCTAGGAAGTCCAAGAAGCTCAGAGAGTCCCAAAGAAATTGGACCCAAGGAAGCACACACCAAGGCACATCATAATTACATTCATTACCCAAAATTAAAGATAAGGAGAGAATCTTAACAGCAGCAAGAGAAAAGGAGACACTTACCTACAAAGGAGCTCCCATAAGACCACCTGCTGATTTCTTAAAAGAAACCTTGTAGGCAAGAAGGGGCTGGACAGAAATATTAAAAGTCATGAAAGGCAAGGACTTACATCCAAGATTACTCTACCCAGAAAAGCTATCAATTAGAATGGAAGGGCAGATAAAGTTCTTCCCAGATAACGTCAAGTTAAAGGAGTTCATCATCACCAAGCCCTTATTATATGAAATATTAAAGGGACTTAGAAAAAGAAGAAGATCAAAAACTATGAACAGTAAATGGACAACAAACTCACAACTATCAACAACTGAACCTAAAAAACAAAACCAAAAACCAAGCGAACAATTAGAACAGGAACAGAACCAGAGAAACGGAGATCACATGGAGGGTTTTCAGTGGGGAGGGGAAGGGGAAGAATGGGGGGAAAGCTACAGGGAATAAGAAGCATGATTAGCAGGCATAAAATAGTTGGGAAGAGGTTAAGAATAGTATAGGAAACAGAGAAGTCAAATAACTTATATGTACAACCCCTGGACATGAACTAAGGTGGGTAATACTGGAGGGTTGGGGGGCTCCGGGAAGATGGGAGATAAAGGGGAGGAAAAATGGGAAAACTGTAATAGCATAATCAATAAAATACACTTAAAAAAGAAAAAAAAAAACCCTAAATCTCAGCAGAGTTGTATTCATTCTAGAGATGCTAGAGAAGAACCCAACCTTGCCCTTTGTAGCTTCTGAGGATGCCCACATTTCTTGGTTTCTGGCTGTATTTCTCTGACCTCTGCTCCCATAATCACTTCTTCTTTTGTGACTCTGACTCTCTTGTCTCCCTTTTGTAAGGACTCTTGTGGTTACACTGTGCTTTCCTAGAACATACAGGTTTATCTGCCATCTCAAGACCCTTAAGCTTAATCAGAAGTGCAAAGTTTCTTTTAACATGAAATATGATCTATTCATATGTTCTGGAGATTTGGACAGGAGCATTTTTTGGAGGAGTTGTTATTCTGCCTATCACACTCCTGTATCATTAATCTAGATTGATTGCACTTGGTCTTCATTTCTTCTCATTTACCTTTATGGTTTCGTTTTTCTCATCTGTAAAAAGTGATAAAAGTAGTACATACTGCTTAGGGTTGTTGTGGAAAGTAAATGCTTAGAAGAGTCCGGTGCACATCGCACACTTAAGAAGCTATTATTAATATAGAGAATAATATAATTTTACAGCCATACTTATGAGGTTAAAAATTCCACCATCCACATATACTGATGGTAAGTGGTAGGATTTATGAAGTGATACATGAGAACTTAATAAGATACAATACTTAAGTAATGATTCTAGCAATACATGTGCTCATACTAGTAATAATATAGCCTTTGAATTGTCCTTGAAGAATCATCAATATTTTAGGAACTGTAGCAGGAAATTATGAACAGATTATTTGCCATGTTGGCTTCCTTTTTCATCTGTGATGACGTAAAAACATAAACACTTGAGTATTTTCAGTGTTCTTCCTGGGATATTCAAGAAGATTATGGTTGTTTCCATTGAGATTCTCCACCCTACCCACATTTAGTGAGTAGTATTTGTATCATTTATTTCTTTAGGTTTTTGTGATGCAGTTTTAAGATAAGAAATAGAGGCACCCACAAATAGAGAATCATGATTTTAGGACAAGAAGTAGAGAGGCCCTGACCAATGTGGCTCAATTTGTTGGGCATTGTTCCACAAAGAAAGGTGGCTGATTTGATTCTCTATTAGGCTACCTGCCTGGGTTGTTGGTTCAGTCCCCAGCAGGGGCATGTGCAGGGAGCAATTGATTGATGCTTCTCTCTCTCATCAATGTTTCTCTCCCTTTCTTTCTACCTCTCTCTAAAAAATAAATAAAATCCTCCAAAAAAGCAAAGTAGAGAGAAAGAAACATAAATTGAATATTTCTGCAAAGGGCTTTGTCTATGCAAGATGTTGATAATAACAGAAATGAAAACATATTAAAGATTTTCAGAGCAATGAGAATATTTCTTAACTTGACATTATTTGAAAGATGCCGGTAGATACTGATTCTTTTTATTACTTTCAGTTGCTAGAATCTAATTGTTTCATTCCAGCTCCATGCTTTGGCTGATCATGTGAGGCTTGGTGTTTGTTTAAATTATATATCATCCAGTGGATAAGTTATATTTCCTTTAAATTTCTTAAACCCTCTATGTCGATCATACTCATTAAACCATTTACAGCCCATCTGTCTGTGTTCTTCTTTAGCAATGTTTATCTCTCCCTGTCTCTTTTCCCTCAGAGGAGGAACTGACCCTTCTTCAGTTCATTTCACCTTTTCCACCTGTTCTAACAATATCATTCTTACCTTTGATCTACAAACATGTTCTCAAAACACAGTATGACATACACTTTATTAATGCTTCATCTTTGCAAGCAAGAGCTCTCATTTTCTCCCTTCTAGAAATAAACTTTGTTAAAGAACCTACAAAAAAACCAGTTCTTTTATGTCCTATTTGTTACTAAACTCACTTTGATCTGATTTTTTATTTTAATAAGATGAAAATGTGCTTATAATCATCAAATCCAGTGACTGCCTTCTATTTTATTTGGCCACTTCGTAGCATGATAATATTGATCAAGCTTTTCTCCTTTCTCTATTGTACATTATTTCTATTTCCCCTGTTGAGATCACTATTATTCTCTTCTGGCTTTTCTCCTGCCTGATTCCTAACTATTGGTGAATCTCATGATCTAGCTTTGACCCTTAATCCATTAAACATGCTTTTGTGCATGATATTATCCACCTCTACAAATTTTATTGACATAAGTAGACATTCTCAACTAAGCAAAATGTCAAAGGCCAAATAAAATTAATCTCTGAAGCTGCCCATATTTCCTATTTCTTTAAGTGAAATCGGTGGCATTATTACTAGTAGAAACATCCAAACTTGAAAACTCAACCGTCCTTGATGTGACTTCCTTCAGCACCATGTCATTCAGCTACCAAGCCACTACTGATTCTGTCCATGTTAACTACAAAATTCCTTTCCTCTCCTCCACAGCTCTATCAGTTCATATTTTCTTTCTCAATTCTTCAAGTCATTTCAAGTAGCCAAGCCTTCTTGTAACATCTCTTACTCTTTGATTCATTTTCCCATAAACTTGAGCATGGCCTACTTTAACACTTGTTTTCAATCTTGGCCAGAAAAGGATGTAAGGATGTATGGTAAGGATGTACGTCCTTACCATATGACCACAAACTCCTTTCATTCACTTACCAAGCCGCATCTCATTTTTAACTATATGAGCTCATTTTTAAAGGGCATGCAGGCTGAGGTTACCAAAATCAGAACATCCAGAGGGAACACTCTAAAGGCACACAGCAACACATGTCAGGCAGTGCTCCATGGCTGTACATGTAGGAAAGAAGCTCTACTGGAAACCACTTGAGCACCAACTGTGGTAAGAGGCTGGCTGAATCTGCACAGTCCAGAGGCATGGTCATAAACCTCTGAAAAGTGCTGAGAGTGTCTCATAAAAGGCTAACCACAGGGGACACTATGGGAAAAAAAAGAAATCAGTTGCTTGGCATCTTAATAGCTCCCATTACCATTTCTGAAACATCTTCTTTACTGTCACTTCCCCTTTGTTCTACTTTCTCCCTCAACAAATGTGCATAATATCCTTCATTCCAGGAGTTTACCACTGGCCCAGATATGTCCTGGTGCTGAATATTTTTTTGCCCAAACTTATTCACATAGGAAAAGCAGAATAATTTCTGTGACAGTATACCCAAGAGGGGATTTTCATTTTATTTTATTTGTGGCAGATGGTATTTTTTTAAATTATATTTTATTGGTTATGTTATTACAGTTGTCCTGATTTTTCCCCCTTTGCCCCACTCCAACCAGCATCTGCACTACCTCGGTCAATCCCCCCACCCTTGTTCATGTCCACTGGTCATTTGTGTAAGTTTTTTGGCTATTCCCTTTCTTCTACTGTACTTCACACCCCATGTCTATTCTGTAACTACTTGTTTATACTTCTTAATCCACTCACCTCTCATCCATTCTCCCACCTCTATCTCTTTATCTTTAACCTTGGCCTTTTAATTATGATGTATCTTGGGGTGGGCTTCTTTGTGTCCATCTTGTTTGGGACTCTCTGTGAGTCCTGGACTTGTATGTTTATTTCCTTCATAAAGTTAGGGAAGTTCTGTTTCATTATTTTTCAATAGATTTTCAAGTTCTTGCTCTTTCTCTTCTTCTGGCCCCCTTATGAAGTGAATGTTGTATTGCTTAAAGTTGTACCACAGCCTGCTTACACTATCCTCATTTTTTTGGATTCTCTTTCCTTCTTGTTGTTCTGATTGGTTGGTTTTTTCTTCCTTATGTTCCAAATCATTGACTCCATTCTCGGCTTCATCCGCTCTACTGTTGTTTCCCTGTAAATTGTTCTTTATGTCTGTTAGTGTAGCCTTCATTTCTGACTATATTTTTTATGCTGTTGAGGCCCTCACTAAGTTCCTTGAGCATTCTTATAACCAGTGTTTTGAGCTCTGCATCTGATAGATTGCTCATCTCCATTTTATTTAGCTATTTTTCTGGAGTTTTGATTTGTTCTTTCATTTGTGCCATGTTTCTTTGTCTCCTCATTTTGACAGCCTCCCTGCATTTGTCTCTATGTATTAGGTAGAGCTGCTTTGACTCCATGTCTTGCTGGTGTGCTCTAATGTAGTAGGTGTCCTGTAAGGTCCAGTGGCACAGCCTCCCCTAACACCCAAGCTGGGTACTCAAGGTGCACCCACCATGTGGGCTAAGTACACCCTCCTCTTGTAGCTGAGGCTTGAATGCTGTTGGCAGATCAATGGGAGGGATTTATCCAGGCCAGTCAACAGCAAGGACTGGCTATGCACTTACTACCAATCTCCACCATCTGTGGAGGATCAGCTGTGCAGGGGCAGGGTGGTGGTGCTCTGACATGGTCCGTAGCTGTCCACTGGTGCACTGGCCCCGAGGTTTCCCAGGTGGTGTAGGCCAAGATCCATCCCCAGCTATGTTTTGCCCAGGACCACCCTGCCTGAGTTATAAAGCAATATAAGATGGTTGCTACTTGTGCTGGGCTCGGAGATTTCAAGGGGAAGCCAAGCTATGGATCTAGGCTGCTAGTTCCAGGCCTGGGGCTCATGAGTCCAGCTGCTGCTTGTTGGAGAGGATTTAGGAATTGTGCAGTATGAGCCAAAACCAGCCATTCATATGGAAAAGCAACTTGGGTGGGCCTGTAAATTGGGTGGGTGGAGTCTCTGGGGATCTCCAGGGGAGGTCAAGCAGCGTTAGCCAGGTTGATGGAATCTTAGATATGGCACCAGTCTGCTGGCTTTGTGCGAGGATGGCCCAGAAAAGTGACAATGGCCTGTGCTTGCCTTGATAAATGATACCTCAGCCTTCTTCTGCATTTCACTGGTACCCCTCAAGTCACCTCCCCATCCCCGAAGCTCAGAGGGACTAAGTCTGAGTAGGTGAGTTTGTGTGTGAGTTCTTTACGAGGAACTCTTTGGGGCTCCAGAATTTTCTTCTACTAACTCAGTCCCCACTGGTTTTTGCAGCCAGAAGTTATATGGAAAAAAATTATATACATGCAATTCTATACCCAGGACAGTGTGGAAAAAATTATGCTATGTTAATTTAAGGGCTGTCCTTAAAAAGGGTGCAGCATCCATCTTGTGAGCTGAGGTACTCACCTTTTGAGCCCTACTCTTTGATGATAGCATTCTAGCTGCCTAAGCTACCAAGCTGCTAGGAAGCCCAAAGTAGCCTATGTAAAGATATCACAGGGAGGGGCCCTGAGATACATGAGAGAGATGCCTGTTTAGCTTCCAGTGCATTTAATAATTTGCTATTCTATTTTTTAATCTCTGCCTGATTATAATCATATAATATATTCTGAGCCAGAAGTATCTAGTTGACCCAAAATTCCTGGCCCACAGTAGGGATAAAGAATTAAAAAAATAAAAAGGTGTTTTATAAACAAGTACATTTTGGTATGACTTGTTATATATTGACGGTAACAGGAACACTGTCCAAACACAGATTCTGTTCATGTCTCTACCCCTCTACTCCATATTCAGCATCAATTCTGCCTTGTCTAAGTTAATTAAAGTTTTTCCATTCTCCAACTCAGTTTAAGAGTAAGCCTGGTTTGTGAGTAACTTGGTTATGACCAATAAGTTATGGGTAATATTTGCTGAGGGCTTCTGGAAAAGGAATCATACATACAATAAAAGTTCATTTTCTTCCATCAGTTATCTTCTCTAGAAATGTGCTAAGAATGACAGAATAAAAAGAGAGAAGGAAACTTGGTTCTTGATACTGTTGACCAACTGAATTAGCCAAACCTGGAAATTCTATACTTGATTATCTCCTATATATGAAGGAATATATTCTAATTTAGTTAAGAAATTTGACTTGAGTTTTCTGAAAATTGCTGCTTAAATCATCATAACTGTTTAATACATCAGTATAAATGTATGTGATAGTCAAGGATGATCACATATCCTTTGCATTATGATGTAGTAATAAGGATGCTCAGAAGAAGCAAGGTGAGAGAAACAGTGAGAAGTTAGCAAAATAATCCAAAATCAGGACAGAGAATCAGTTATAAAGTGTACCATGCTGTAAACTGACTAGACATATACTAAGTTAGTACCAGGATACCTGAAGGAATGCAGTGTTATTTAATTAGGAAAACCATCAAGATTCATCAAAGTGATTAGCTCCTAGGGCCCTGGCCTTTCGGAGTGTCTGGAGTAACAGGGAGACTAATTGAATAAAATATGAAGCATACAGAAGGATAAGTTTTTAACTCATCTGGGTAAACACCTAGGAGTGAGATTGCTATATTATACAGTAAGATTATGTTTAGCTTTATAAGGAAGTACCGAACTGTCTCCCCAGGTGACTGTTCCATTATGGATTTCCACCATCGATGGATGAGCATTGTTTTTGCTCTATAACCTCACCAGAATTTGTTTTGTTTTAAAGACTTTAGTTATTTATTTTTAGATAGAAGGTAAGAAAGGGAGAAAAAGAGAGAGAATCATCAGCGTGCAGTTGCTCATCCCCTACTGCGGACCTGGCCTGCAACCCAGGCATGTGCCCCAACTGGGAATCGAACTGGTGACCCTTTGGTTTACAGGCCAGTGTTCAATGCACTGAGCCACACTAGCCAGGGCACCCTCCCCAGGATTTGGTTTTGTTAGTGTTTTGGATTTTAGCTAACCTAATAGGCGTATGGCAATATCGCATTGTTTACATTTACATATGATATTGAAAATCTTTTAATATTTGTATTTGAGCTGCCTATATGACCTTTGGTCCACTTTTAAACTTTTTATCATTGCCACTATTACAGATGTCCTCTACTTTCCCTCCATTTGTCCACCTCCACCTAGTCCGGCTCCCCCTTTACCAGGCCTTCACCACTCTATTGCCAGCACCTTTGTCCGTTTTGAATCGGGTTGTTTGTTTTCTTATTGTTGAGTATTAGAAGTTCTCTGTATTTTTTAGATACAAGTTATTTAACAGATACATGTTTTGTAAATCTCTTTTCCCAGGGTGTGGCTTGTTTTTTTCATTCTTTTATAGCATTATTTGCAGAAGTTTTACATTTTAATAAAGTTCTGCTTATTAATTTTTTCTTTCATAGATAATGATTTTGGTGTTACTTCTTACTTTTTTGCTAATAATTCAAAATAAGGTTATTAATAATAACTAAAATTATTGACATTCTTCTATGGGCCAGGCACTTATGTAGTCAGACTTTCCAGTTATCAGCCCCCCTTACAGATATAGTTCATCAATGTATGACATTGATTTAGACATTGATTATGTACATTGGTAATGGATCTATTAATAAATGAAGAGTTTTATTTTTGAAGTATAGATCTACTTCAGATGTCATAGAGAAAACTTTCTAAGAATTTTTTTCATTAAAAATAGGGCATTTCCTTTTTAGCTTCAACATGAAAAGACCTTAGATGTCATGACTCCTGTCATTACAATAAGAAAAATCTTGAAAAACTGAAACTAATGGCGTTTCTTGGACCCATCAGAGAATTAAGGTTTCAGAATGAAACACCATTCCCAAATCTGCAGAGATCAGTCTATCTTGAGAGTGTCAGTTGAGTCACAGTTGAGATCTGCTTCTCAGGAGCAGAAGCTAGTAAAGCCATAAAATATTTTCTAGTGTCTTATACAACATATCTTTCTTTCAACAAACGATGAAGGCATAGCAAGAAAATAGGTAAAGTCAACAAAAGAAAAGCTGGTTCTTTGAATGGTTAAGTACAATTAATATACCTGGACTAAGAAAAAAATATATAAACTGCCACCATCAGGAATGAAAGGGAGGCCATCCATACTTATCCCACAGACATTAAAAGGAAAATAAATTAATAAACCAAAAAATTTACACTCACAAGTTTGATAATTTATTCAAAGGTACTGATTCTTTGGGATACAATCTTTCAAAACTGACACAGGAGAAATAGATAACCTAAATACCTCTATTTTTATAAAAAGAAATTGGGCCAATAATTAATAGCCATCCAAAAAAGAATGCACCAGGCCCAGATGGTTTCATTGGTCAATTCTACCAAGACTTAAGAGGGAAATAATGACAAATTTTCATAATTTCTTCCAGAAAATTATAGCAGAGTGATCAGTTCGTAACACATTCAATAAGGCCAGTATTACCGCAATAGTCCAACCAGGTAAAACATTACAAGAAATAAAGGTTACTGAGCAAATATCTCTCATGAACATAGATGTAGAAATCCTTGACAGATGCCTGCAAATCAATTTCCATTAGTGTTTTAAAAGTATTATACCAGGTATTCCAGGCTTATTCAACATTCCAAGATGTAATCCATCACATTTAGGAAATGGGCTAAAGAAGAAAATTTGTATGACCGTATTAATTGAAGCAGAAAAAGCATTTAATATCCAATACCTATTCATGATAAAAAATAATCAGTAAGCTAGGAATACAGGAAAAAACTCTAAACTTGATAACAAATGTTGAAAAGACCAACAGCTAATGTTATACTTAATGTGAAAGAGTAAACACTTTTCCCGTCAGACCAAGAGGTAAGGCTGTCTTCTTTCACCACTCTGACTGAGCATTTTCCCAAATGTTCTAGTTAGTGCAATAAGAAAAGCTGTAAAAGGCATAGAAATTTGAAAAGGAGAAACAAAACCATCTTCATTTGCAGATAGCATGATTAGCTGTATGTAAAATTCCAAAATAATAAAAAAATCTTTTTACTAATAATTGAGTATATCAAATTTGCAGGATTCCAGGTTAATGCTTAAAAGACAATTGCTTTTGTATGTAGCAGAAAGAAACAATAGGACTGTGAAGTTAAAGAAACGCCACTTATGGTAAGATGCAAAAAGGAAATATATGTAAATCTAAGAAAATATGGACATGATCTAAATGGCAGAAACTAAACAAATTGATGAAACAAATCACAGAAGACCTAAATAAGTGGAGAGAGAGTCTGTGCTCATGGATTGGAAGACACAATGTTGTTAATATATCTGCTTTTCCCAACTCATTCCCTAAATTCAGTACTTTCTCAACCCCCAAAACCAGCAAGCTATTTAGCAAACTGACTCTGAGGTTAATATGGAAAAGCACTACAGCTAGAATTGTCAACAAAATACTAAAGAAGAAAAAAATTGGAGAACTCAAACTATCCAATTTCAACTTTTTATATACATTTGCAAAACATATATTTGATAGAAGATTCATATCTAAAATATACAAAGAATTCTTAAAACCCAATATTAAGAAAATAAACAACCAGTTTAAGAAAAAGGCAAAAAATCTGAGCTGATGCCTTATTAAAGACGGTATACAAATAGCAAACAGGCATGTGAAAAAATGCTTACTATCAAAGTCATTAGGGACTATGGAAATTAAAAAAATGTATGTTCCTGTACACCTATTAGAGTATCTAAAATTTAAAAAATGGACAATAATAATTGCTGATGAGGATGTAAAACAACAATAGCTCTCATACATTAATGCTGAAGTTGGAAAAAGAGTTCCTGCATTTGGAAGACAGTTTGGCAGTCTGTTAGAATACTAAACACAAATTTACATGACAAACCATATTCCCAGTATTAGAAAGGATTGTCAAGCAAAGGAACACGAATCAAGGACTCCTGGGTATGGACAGTTGACTGTGGGAGTGTATGGGATGGGACAGAGGTGAGCAGGAGGGGAAAAGGCGGGACAACTCTAACTGAACAACGATACACTTTAGAAAAGAAAGGATGGTTATATTTTTAAATTAATATTGCTTCCACCTCATTTTAAATGTAGACATATTGTCATCCACACTTGTACCAGCAAGGGAGATTCTAGTGTTGAAAATAACGTCAAGTCTGAGTTTAACACTGCCCAAATGATGGTGAAGGTCACCGTCCTTGGCGAGCGAACTTTTCATCTGTTTCTAAAACAATCTATGGAATATTTGTGTCTCGGCTTGCTTCACAGAAAAAGCCTCCCAAGAGGCAGAATGAATCATTTTCACACTACCATGGTGAGGTTTAATGACATTTTTAGTAAATAATAACATCCTGTTTATACATTAAGTAGTACCATTTGTAGGATTTCTGGTTGGGATTTACAAAATGTACTAGGTCAGCGAAGAAAATGACGATTTATAATTGCTCTGCATTATTTCTGGAACGATTCATGGTAGGAAAGGTTAGTGACCGCTGCTGGCACTGTGGCGGCAGCAAGTTAACGACGGGCTTGTCTTTCACTGGAGTTAGACTTTGGTTCCTGGGCAACACATACCTCAAGGCTGTGCTTTAAATGCTTCGCTCATCTATCTCTCATCACTTAGGTAAATGAGATACGGAAGTGGTTCCTAGTTTCTAAATAACTTTTTACACACTACTGAAAGCCTTAAAGGGTTCTAAAGTGCTTTTTTCTTGTTAATGAAATTTCGCTCATATAATCTGTTGCTTAGTCTAGAAGACTCATTTTTAAAGCCTCCAGGCAGGAGGCTGCACTTACACTCAGGATGCCAATGCTTATAAACTCCTTTTTACTAGCTATTTGCTTGCTTTTGGGGATAATTTGAAAATATATGTACTGTAGTCACATAAAATGTTCATATTAGGGATAGATAAGTTGAGAGTTTACTGAAACTTTCTTACGGCCTTCACAATTCTTTGAAATTGTTTGAAAACAAAATGTTCCTTTAAAAATATGACACACTAAAATACTCATCTTTTACTCTAAAAAGTTTACATGTCTGTTTAGCATAAATTTTGGAATGTATAGTCAAAGAGAAATTGCCACAAAATATAATGCCTAATAAGTAGTTATAGCTCTGAGTTTCAACTGACACCATATATTTCTTCCTCACAAATCCCTTCCGGTGCTGTGGTAGTAGGAGAAATAAATAACATCCTGTTGAAAGTCTCTATGCTCCATAGTCCACACTGTGATCTCCGTCAGCCATTTCTGTTGTGTTGGATACAGTGAATTCACAGAAAGGCAGAAGTCAAAATTTCTTGTTGTCTCTTTCTGCTTGTTCTCAACCTTTGGATATTTCTTGTGCCATTGAAAAAAACGCTTAAGAAGAGTAGAATTGTTTTTCTGTACTTTATTTAGATAAATTCTTAGGGAAAAAAGTAAATATTTTTTGATAGATCAATGACTTACTATAAATTATTTATAGCTATAATTTAGCTATACTTTCAAAAAAATAAGACACATTTCTACATTTTGAAACCCCCTCCTGTAAATAGGTGATAAATATTTAGGATTGCTATTAATGTGGAATGTTTTGTTTCCTGGACATGGTAGGCAATATCCCAGTACTGAGCTATTTATTTTCTTATTATAATATTTTCTTCTTTTACTAAGAATCCTATTAGTTAGATAAAAATAACATTAAGCTTTTTCAGATAGGATAGTTAACTATATTCAAATGGTTATGGATCTAAGGTGGAAATTGGACTTTCAACCAAAAAGAAACTCCAATTTGGCCTTTGTTATGGTTCTTTTGGGAATATGTTATGCTATTGATTCAGTTAGAAAGTGAAGCTTACTCATAATTCATAATCACTGGTCAAGTGTTTCATTCTCTTCTATCTTTGAATTAATCATAAATAGCTTAATACATATTCATTTTTCCCCTTCCTTTTCCTTTGTCAATGGTCTTCCTCTGACACAGCTATAATTAATGACTTTTTCCCAAATGTATCTTTTGACTCTGTAAATCTTGTGGACAATCTTGCAGATTTCCATATTAGATTTTGGTGCTCTGGAATCGCTTCTCTAAGTTATTAAGTTCCTACATTAGTCATCTGTTCCCTGCATGGAATTCTGAAGTTATCACATCTACAACATATTTCTCTTCTGTTTCTTCATTTCATGAATAGCAGGTACTGACTGAGTCAGCCTGACTTTCCTTACCTCCTCAGGAAGAAGAGGGACTCTGACAGGAGCTGAAGCCCAGAAGCCAGACTTAGAGAGCGTACGGTGGATGGACCTGTTTCTACAATTCATGTCAGGTAGGGTACCTCTGGGCACTTGGACCAAGCAAGACTCTAAGGAGTGGCAAAACCAAAAGTTAAAGGCACAGGATAAAAATCCAAGCTGTTCTAGGTACATCTACATGGGATTTGCAATGATGTTTAGTGAGATTGATTAGAAAGGATCAGGAGTGCATGTAAAGGGGGTTAATTAGGACTCTCTGACAAAGGAGGCCCCTTGCAGGACACTTGGGTTCTTATCCATGTGCCCTGGGCAAAGAGGTAAGGTTGGCTTTGAAAATAATGCTGTTAAAAACTGACTCTTTTGAAGTCATGAAAGCTTCATTATGTAGCTATTAAAAAGCGATTTTTTGTTCATATTGCTTTGACCATATCACCTTAGGCCCTGCAAGGCCTTTCTTCCTGCCAAGAAACAAATTAAGCATTTATTAGAGGGTCACTAAGGCATCATTACTGGAGTAATAGCTCACCATAGGTTCTTGTCATTAATTCATTTGTTACCTTCTCTGTCTTTTACGAGCTTTATAGAATCATGGATTTTTAATAAGTCTTGTGCTCTGTGGTGATCTCAGGTTTATTACTGCTCCTAGAACTGGTTTCCTTTTTGACTCTGACAGCTTGTTGTTTACAAAATAAGTTCTCCTTCCTATAAGAAATCCTATAAATGGCTTGAATGATGCTATGAAATAGACAATTTAATGGAGAAGATAAATTAATGATAATACTGACTTCATTATTTGTGATTAAATTACTTTCTTTCCCTTCCTTATCATTTTGTAATTTCCAGTGTTGGGGATGTTCATAGTCAGACCCCAGTGAAATCTAAAACAATGTCACTGAGAGGCTCATGTGGCGAAGCCCCCTCAAGTACTTCCAGCAGTACACCAGCGTGGGCACTGTGGGAAGTGGGGCTCTCGGTCTCTACCCCCCAGTAGCAAAGGTGCTGCCCTTGTGGTTCAGACAAGGTCTTCGGACATGACAGTACTGGTCCTGGAACAGAAGCTACGGAACACCCATGTCCTGAACGTACCCTTGTGTTTCCTTTCATTTCCCTGAAGGGGGATCTCGTTGCCTCTGCTTTCTCATACAAGTCTCTTATTTTGCAACTAATTTTTATATGAGAATGATCTCCTTATGATACAGGCCAGAATCTTTTCATACAAATCTAATCACACGAGGTAAAATTGTAGTTGATACTCATTTCAAGGCGTTAACAATATTGGGTGATAAACAATGCCATTTCATATAACTATTGCAATGCATAAAGTATTTTTAATGACTTCCTTTAAAATTCTGGATATGTAGGACTAGCTGTAATGTAAAAGGAATTCAACTGGGAAAGAGTAATGAATTTATTATTAAAGTTCTGTGTCTTTCGGTATGAGCAAACTCTTTGTTGCTCTGCTCTGTATTTCAGAACATCACACACTGGAATCTGCTGTTCATGTTCAGTTAGAAAACTAAGCATTACCTGAATCACAACTTTGATTCAAGTAACGTATGCAGTGGTCATAAGCATGGTTCATCAGTTACGCCTGCTTCTCCCTTCCTGCCACCCTGCAGTTGAGAATGGCCATATGCGCGGCTTTGGACAATGAATTGTGAACAGAAGTTAATGGTGTCATTTCTGGAATGAAACATTCCTGGACTAGGCCAATGTGTGATCCCTACACTTTATCTTGTGTTTGCCACAGTGACCAGCAATATTTTAGAAAATCACTTCTTTGCCAGGTTAGGCTCCAGAATGAGGGTGACTCAGAATGGAGCCTCCAGCTGACCTGCAAAGGAAATGCAATGTGAATGAAAACTTAACCTTTAGTATTTTAAGTCGTTAAGGGGTTTAAAGTAGTTTGCTCTGCATTTTAACCTAGTATTCTGAATGAATGCTGCCGTAAGGGGAAAACACTTAAATATGTAGGATTTGTTTAGGGTCTGACTGGCAGAGAGCAAACGAATGATTATGGATATGGTCAAATAGTGTGCAATTGTTGCTGAGACAGTTTGTAACAGGTCAACACCTAATCAACATGCAGAATTACAGGAAGATGTTGAAACACAGTGTTAAGAGCATGGGTTGGTTGTTGTCAGCTACACTTGGCAACATTTTGTAAGGCGGAGATGAGATAAGAAAATAATTAACTCACTTTCAAAATAATGAAAGAATAGGAAAAACTCACAAAATTAGGGTCTAGTAGGGTTGGAACATTCACATGCTTGTCAACTACAAAAGAAAGCAAAGTAAAAGTGATACAAAAATAATTAAAAATTTGAAGTAATATTGAGAATGTAAGTCAGTACTGACTATTTTAAAATGGAAATATTGGGAAATAATAAAAAATAAAATAGTGAAAACTGTTTGTGTAGTCCAGGCTATTTGAAACTCAGCCTTCATCCACAGATCAAATTCATGATACAAACATGCACAGGGTGACTGCAGAAGAGACTCCCTGTCTTCTAGGGGTTGTGAGGTGCAAACCACAGTGAGCAGGAAATGAATCTTTGTGGTTTAAGTAACTAATAATTGCAGGCCATTTTTTGGTAACTGAAGCCTAATTTAGTCTACATACTGACTAATTGTGAATATCAGTGAAAAATTTCATTTTATTTTTTATGAGGGAAAATACACATAATTGATTATCCTTAAAAACCATTTTGAAAGGCTACTTTATTGGACGCTAACTAGAGTTGATGTGAAATCTGATGAACTGAAAATATTTAGAATTTTTATATACAAATATTCAAAATATATATCATCATATATTTCAAATCTATTCCCTCAGATGCTTGTAGTTATGCTTGTAGAGTCTGCCTATTTTAGATTCAGTTTTCTTACTTTGTATGCTTGATAGCATTTGTAGAATTTACTTAAATAAACATATTTAGCAATAAATATTATCTATATGGAATTATTTCAGATGTATCTTATTTTATCAGAAAATTATTTTTAATATATTTTCTACTATAACACAAAATCTGCTGTTTTCTCAACTAAATTGACTTTTTGTATAAACTGTGTTTTTTATTTATACTTCAGAAAGGTGAGAGTTAGAATATATATTCAGATATAAAGCAGTCGGTAAGTGAGACTACATTTGCATAAGTATATTTGATTTCCATAATATGTATTTCACACCAAGGAATTCTAGATTTAGAAAATGCATAGGCTACTACCAGTGATAAATGATGACAGTTTAAATAATTAACTGACTAATTTTTAGAAAATAGGTGAAATAGAAGCATAACTGAAATTAATGTTCCCTCTACTATAGCTATTAGCAAGTGTTCACTTTTTTTAACTTTCAATGTAAGATACACACGACTTTTCCATATGTAATTGTGATACTAGTTGCCTAGGTGCATTTTTGCCTATTCAGATGTTCACATTTAACTACCATTATTTATAGTCATCTCACTGGAACTCTTAGTCTCAGTCCAAATGAAATGTGCTATTCAAGCGTTGAATTTTTTAAGTTAAATTTATTGGGTGACATTGGTTAATAAGATTATATAGGTGTCAGGTGTACCTTTCTACATGATGTGTATCATACACTGTGTGCTCAATACTCAAAGTCAAACCATCTTTCATCACCATATATCTGTTCCACTTTAGTCTTTTCGACCCCCACCATTATGCTTCCCTCTGGTAACCGCCATGTTGTGGTCTCTGTCTATGAGTTTCTGCTTGTTTTTATTGCTTGTTCATTTGTTACTTCCAGTTTTATATTCCACATATGAATGAAATACAATGATTCCTAACTTTTTCTAACTGACTTGTTTTATGTAGCATGATATTCTCAAGTTCTACCCATGTTGTCTCGAATGGCAGTATTTCATCTATTCTTACGGCTGAGCAGTATTCCAGTGTACACATGGACCATGTCTTCTTTATCCAATCCTCTGTTGAAGGACATTTTGGTTGTTTCCATGTCTTGGCCACTGTGGATAATGGTGCAATGGACATAGGGTGTATATACCTTTGTGAATAAACATTTTTATAATTTTCAGGTAGTTACCCAGAAGAGGGGTTGCTGGGTCATATGGTAATTCTACTCTTGATTTTATAAGGAGCCTCAATACTGTTTTCCATAATGGCTGTATTAGTTAAATTGATTTTCTTAAAAATATATTTGTAATGCCTGATGATTCACAATCATGTACATTTCCTGACTCCTCTGATTCTGATGGCAGCTGGAGAGAAATCACCAGTCTGTTTTTATCTCAACATTCTCTTCTTTGTTAAAGACACTACTTGGCTACTGTGGCTTCAGTTTGTTTAAAAATATGTGGTTCAACTTCCCATTTCCCCTTAACTCCAGCTCCTGACAACCACCAATTTAGTCTTTGTTTCTATGTATTTGACATGCAGTATACAGGAAGTTGATATTCAGTAGACATAAGATTTCATTATGCAAGATAATTAAGATCTGTGTGGAACATTGTGCCAATAATTAAGAATACTATATTCTATGTTTGAGAAAAATTTTAAGAGTGCAGATTTTATGTTAAATATTCTTATTGCAATAAAATATGATTAAAATGTTTAATTTTTATTTGTAGAGCTAATGTAATTTTGAGATTAATTTGAGTAATAATATTTTGAGAATGATCTTAGGTTTAAGTAATGGTGACAAGATTTGTTATAGGAATTTTTCTTATTCTACATTATCTGAAATATATTCTCAAATATGGAGCACATAATTTAATATATTTAATATCAATCATTATTATTAGAGTATTACAACAGTTTATTATGACCTACTTTACTTCCAGAGTTTCTAACTGTAGTCTCATAATAGCTAGTAGTTCATAGATTTTATAATATGCCCTGGGAGATTTTAATGCTTTTAAAAATATCAGCATTCCATTCATTGTTTGAAGTGCATAATACTCTGTTTTGAACACTTCCTTAAGAGTAATAATAATAAAAACAAATAACATGTAGTTAGTATTATGAACATATATTTCACATTATTCTTACATAGAAGTAATAAAGAAGAAAGGAAATCTGAATTATTAGAAAGTCTGAAATTTAGAATAAAGAGTTAATTTCTTTAATTAAATCTGTAACTCCAATTTGACCAAGTTAGTATGGATAAGGATTCAGGTAGAACTATGTAAGAATTGTATGATTAGTACTTCAAATGATGGAATACAAATGGATCTTTCAAATGTGCCTAAAAATAATGTTATACTAAAATCATTGATTTTTTCTAAAGTTCTTTATTTGATCCAACTCATATATTGAGTATCATTTTTCTTTCATTTACTAAAAATATTTTTGTTTATTTTTTATTTTTTAAAAGATTTTATTTATTTATTTTTAGACAGAGGGATAGGGAAGGAGAAGGAGATGGAGAGAAACATCAATGAATGGTTGCCTCTTGTCTGCCCCCTACTGGAGCCCTGGCCAGCAACCCAGGCATGTGCCCTGACTGGGAATTGAACTGGCAATCCTTTGGTTCACAGGCCGGCATTCAGTCCACTGAGCCACACCAGCCAGGGCATATTTATTTACTATATAATCTTTATTGTATTTTTTCCATTACCATTCATTCCCCTTATACCCTCCTCCCCCCAGCAATGATCACACTGTTTTCCATGTCCACGTGTCCTTTTTCTTCCCCACCCTCCCCTAACCTCTCCACACCCCACTGGCTGTCATATGTTCTCCATCTATGAGTCTGTCTCTGATTTGCTTGTTAAATGAATAAATTATCACCAGCCATCTAATCCAATACAGTCTACAAACTATAATTTTGTTTTTTATATATTTTATTTTTTAATGAGAATGATATACATTTAAGGTGTACAGCATGGTGATTTATATATAGTGAAATGATTACTACAGTTAAGCTAATTAACATATCATCTCCTTACAGAGTTACCATTTTTTTCTGTGTGATGAGAACATCTGAAATCTAGTCTTCCAGCAAATATTCAGCATTCAACACCGGAACATTAACTTTAGTCTTTACATTAGACCTCTAGGCTCATTTGTCCTATATAACTGCAACTTTGTACTCTTTGACCAGCATTTTCCCATTTCTTCCACCAGCCTCCCACCCCTGATAACCACCATTCTACTCTTTGCTTCTACATAGTTCAGCAATCCTTCTTCTGGGTATATACCCAAAGAACATCAAATCAGTACTTCAAAGAGATATTTCCGCTACCATATTTATTGCAGTATTAGCATTATTTAAATAAGATATGGGAACAACTTAATGCCCCTCAATGGCTGAATGTATAAAGAAATTTATATATATATATATAGTGAACTATTATTTTGTGAGTGTATATAGACAGACACACACAATGTGGTATACTATTCAGCCTTAAAAAATGGAGATACTATGATTTGCAACTACACGGATGAAACTAGAGGACACTATGCTAAGTGAGGTAAGCTAGGCACAATGCATGGTCTCTTTTATATGTGGAATCTAAATCATTGAGTTAACGCCATTTTTTCATAGAGGAAATTTAAACTATATTATCTGGATTAGTAAATATTTTAAATCAGCATTGCCTGAGTAGTGATTTTCATTTGAAGTATTGTAAGCAGAGAAGGTAATAAACTGTCTCAAGAGATTGTAAAGTCACAGGTTTCTACATTGATGATTTAATCATAATCCAACCATAAAGCTTACATGAAAAACTTTGATGTCACTCAAGACAACGAATGTAAAAAATATAAATATCTTTTTATTTAAATAGTTGGTTATAAGAATGTTGAGATTGACCTATTTTATGGCAACTGGTATATTCAAGTATAAAAGATTTGTACATTTTCCTTGACTCAACTAACATATTAATTTATATACTCAAATTCTCACCTGTCATTATTAGAATATATTTTTATGCACTGTTGTTATTAGAACACATTTTTAGGTAGGAAAGTATAGCTTTCATGATAGGAGATTCAGGATCTGCAGTTTTGATTATTCTGTAGGAAACTACAAGGTCCATTTATGTAGTAGAGTATGATTTTAATGAGGTGATGAAGTGTAAATTAAATAATTCATTGTTTAATTTTTTTTATGTAGCCACATAGTGAGTTGTTATAATGTCTTATAAGCCCATCTCAGCACATTTTTTGTCCTTACTTGAACTTACATGGGTTTTAAGACTACTAAACTAAGAACTTTACAATTTTTTTTTTATATAGGGTTCTTGGTTAATGTTTCCAGAGAAACAATAAAATTTCATGTATTGGAATTTAGTAACAGGATTTATTTTAATGGTTTTATAAGTTATTCATTGATGTGATTTAAATGAGACAAAATTTTAAAAAATTCCTGCTTTTGTGAGGAAAATTATAAATTACACATAAAGCTGAAGACATTTAATTTTTCTATATGGCAACATTCTTATAGGAAATGGATATAGGACTTTTTTCCATTTGGTCAGAGATTGTATTATGAAGAAGTCCAGCTCTTAGGAAAATCATGTCACATAAAAACTGTTCTTACCTTATCTGTTATTATATTCAAAAAGTTGTTTATAAGATATTTATGGAGAATATCAGTTGTGTGCTCTACTATACAGAGTAGAATTTATGGTAGTTTGTGAGCAAAGGTCTCAGAGCAGTTTTCTAAAATTATTCCCTCAGACCATTACTTTTCCTAGAGGCATAAATTTATGAATAGGCATTCCAAAGAATAGTAGATTTTCATAATAAATACATTGACTAATGCTGGGCTTGAATAAATTTAACAAGCTTTTTACTGTGAAATTTGTCAATGCTTTTCATAATAATATGCAATAATATGCATTGTAATATACAGTATAGCATATTTCTGAAATGTACTTCACCATGAAATCCTAATGCCTTTTAAAAGCTCACAGAACATTGATTTTTTTTAAACATAACAAATAGTGCTTATTAGGTCAAGCAGTATTTGGAGTATCTTACATTTTAAATTTTTAAAAGTTTTGTATGTAATCTGAAATAAAAGTGGAATTTTGCTTGCTACTTTCAAAAATGATTTAGGTTTATTATTACAATTAATATTTTATTTTATTTTTAACTATATATTCAGTATTATTTTGTGTTAGTCTCAGTTGTACAGCATATTAGTTAGACAATCATATGCTTTACCAAGTGTTACCTCCAATATTTCTAGTACCCACCTGACACCATACATAGTTATTACAATATTATTGACTATATTCCCTATACTGTGCTTACCTCCCTGTGACTATTTTGTAATCACCAATTTGTACTTTTTAATCCCTTCACCTTTTTAACTCAATCCCTGAACCTCCTTCCCCTTTGTCAATTATCCGTTCTCTGTCTTTGAGTCTGTTTCAGTTTTGTTTCTTTATTTTGTTTTTTAGATTTCACATATAAATGAAATCATTTTGTATTTGTCTTTCTCTGACTGACTTATTTCACTTAGCATAATACCCTTTAGATCCATTCATGCTGTTGCAAATGGTAAGATTTTGTTCTTTTATGGACAAGTAATATTCCATTGTGTATATACTCATATACCACCACATTTTTATCCATTTGTCTATTGATGGGCACTTGGGTTGCTTCCATATCTTGGCCAGTAAAGATAATGCTGCAATGAACATAGGGGTGCATATATTGTTTATTGTTTCCAAATAATGTTTTATGTTTCTTCCAATATACTAGTATACCAAAAAGTAGAATTACTTGGTCAAAAGGCAGTTTCTTTTTTAATTTTTTCTAGGAACTCCGTACTGTTTTCCACAGTGGCTCTATCAGTCTGCATTCCCACCAACAGTGCACAAGGGTTCCCTTTTATCCACATCCTCACCAGCACTTGTTTGTTGGTTTATTGATGATAGCTTTTCTAACAGATATGACATTTATCTCATTGCTTTTAGTTACATTTCTCTGATGATTAGTAAGTTGAGCATCTTTTCATATGTCTGTTGGTCACCTGTATGTCCTCTTTGGAGAAGTGTCTATTCAGGTCTTCTGCCCACTTTTTAATTGGATTGTTTGCTTATTTGGTTTTTGGTGTTGAGTTATGTGAGTTCTTTATCAGTTTTGGGTATTAACCCCTTATCAGATGTGACATTGGTGAACAGGTTCTGCCATTCAGCAAGCTGTCTTTTCATTTTGTTGATAACTTCATTTGCTATGTAAAAGCTTTTTAGTTTGATGTAGTTTTATTTGTTTATTTTTTTCTTTTGTTTTCTTTGATTGAGGAGATATGTCAGAAAAATATTGCTAAGAGAAATGTTCAACATTTTACTGACTATGTCTTCTTCTAGGAGTTTTATGTTTTCGAATCTTACATATAACCCTTTCATCCATTTGAGTTTATATGGTGTAGTTTCATTTCTTTTTGCTCATATCTGTCCAATTTACCTATCTCCATTTGTTGAATAGACTGTCTTTACCCCATTGTATGCTGTTGCCTCCTTTGCCAAATATTGTTTTAGAGAGATGTCACTCAATGGACATATATTTATCCAGTGGGTTATTTGAGCTTCCTTATATGTAGTCGTATCTCTTTACAAAGCCAAGTTTGCAAAGTGTATAAAATATGTCATTTGCACTTTACTGTAGCTTTCCAAAGTATGAAGCTGAAGGTCAGAAAGATTTTCTATTTATGCTTGGAAGCCTATAAAGGAAAGAGTTGAGATTTTAATTTGGGATCTTGGGAGCAGTGATCACAGATGCATCTGATATCTCTGGAATGATATAGTATAATATTCTCCTGGAAATGTGCTTCTGCTTTCAAGTCTTTCATATTTTTATTTTTTTCAAGTCTGCTATATTTTTGAAGTCTTCTACATTTTTTAATTTTCCCATTTGTTCTCTATTTTCTTTGCATTTCACCCATGTTCTCACTCCTAGAGTTTTCTTCCCTTTTTCTCCATGGCTCTGTAGCTCTCTGGAGCTGCTACAGAAATGAGTTAAAACATTAGCTCTGTTCTCTAGTTACCAATAAAGTTTACTAGTTAGTAGTTGTATTTTCCCTTTTAAAGGGTGTTGTTTAAAGGTACAAAGAAAAAGAGAATTTAAAAATCTCCCCTCCTTTTGTTCTACTATAGTTATCTCTTGGAATTAAAAGTGATGAAAAATTAACTATAAGGTAGAGATATTTTAAGTATGTAAATGTATGAATTAAATTTATTTTTAAATCCATTTTTAGGGAAAATCCCAAACTGAAGATGCTAGTCACTTTATCAAAGTTGCTATGTATCATCCAAAATTGGTGTGTTGGGCTTGCAACAGAGAAAGTGAGAATGACGTACTCTGATCTTCTCTTCTAGGTCACCTACCTCAGGCAGAACAGCGAGAGGCCGTGAAAGAGTAAAGGGAGTCAGGCAATAGGCGATGAATCTGTCATGGTTAGAGGCTGGGAGCTGGGAGGAGTACAGGAGCCCAGCCTAACATGTAAGGGAATCCTGGCAATGAAGAAGTCGGCCAGGAGACAAGGAAGAAACAGGATTATATGCTTTGCAAGATAAAAGTAATATCTATAGACAGTTTACCAAAGCAGATATTTCCTGTGATTGTCTATATATTATTTTCCTGATTTATCTATAAAGAGATTAAAATATAAATGTTAAACTATTATATTTGGAGTTGGCCATAATGAATTCAAGTCTCAGATCTTCCACTTACTAATGATATGTCATAAACAAAAAATTTTAATTCATAGAAACCTAAGTTTACTTGTCTGAAAAATGGGGGGTATAAACTATCTACACGTAGGTTCTAAGCAGTTAGTTAAATATGCTGCTTATTGTGAAGTACTTGACACTAAAAGTTTCAAGAAATGCTAGCTAAAATTATTGGTATTAGGGAGGCTGTATGTATAAATCTGGTTCTCCCTGAATACGTGCTTTAAATTTTATAAGCCCATTTACACTTTTAAAACCAGCTCTTTCCTGCCGGTGCAAATGCTTAGTTTATCAATTAACTTTATAATAACTGTACCTCCTGCTGTAAAAGTGCAGCTTCAGTAAATAATGGCCCAAGAACAGATGTCAGGAAACGTATGAAATTTTTCAAACTGATTTCTTTGATTTAGTAAGCAACTATTTGTTAGACTATGTAAATAAATCCAAAAGATCTAATTTCAACACAATTAGGGGCAGTATATTGTCCCCAAACAATAAACAATTTGACTTCTTTTACCAAAACCAAATGTAGGCATAAACTTATACATTGAAAAAAGTAAAATTAAAAAAAAATACCATGAATTATCATTTTTCTATTGTGGCCCAATGTAAAATAACTAGAAGATATATTACTAAAACCACTAGTAAATTCTTGATCAAGCTTTGATATGCTAGTAATTTGCTATTCATCTATCTTTCTGTTATCACTTTTAAATCTTTTATCACAAATAACATTTAGAAGGGAATAATGGGAGTCCAGTTAGAACTGCTAAAAAGTTCACATTTATTGAATATTAAGTATGTTTCTGGCAAGTATTATTTTTTTCATATTTATAATTCATTGAATATGTGATTTTATTCATATTATTTTATTTAGATGCCAAGAATAAACTCATAAAGCTAACTGACTTAGTCACACAGCTATTAGTGTGCTAAGTCATGGTGCTAGAATTCCAACCCAGCCTGTCTTACTCAGCTTATACCTTGTAAGTGATACCTTATCATTGTTTTAAAATAAGCTTTTGTAAATATTTAAAACTTTCAATTTGTTGTCTTATTAAAACCTCAAAATCCAATTCCTGTCATATTATGTCAATATGACAATTAGGTGATTGGCTGTGATTGTAATGATTGCTAAAATGTAATGAGTAATTAATAGTTTTCCTACTATGTGCTTCAATGTGAACTATTGAATTTAATATTCATAACTACCATTTGAAGAAGTAATTATTTTTATCCACATTTCATAGATAAAGAAACTGAGCCTTAAGGCAAATATGTTGTACACACCTGGCACACAGCAGAGATGTGATTCAAATCCAGGTATCTCTGATTCTAAACCTATTTACCGCTATGCTGTATTTTTTCCAGAGCAACATGAATTATATATAATTTAATAATTTTTATGAGAGTAAAATATATTTTAAGAACTGAGAGAGGAATTTCTAGACCTGAAATAATCTAAATACCCTGACAGGTAATTACTAATAAATGGAAAATCTTCAAAAAAAAAAGAGAAAATCTTCGAATCCAGATTCTATGAGCTTCATATTTGTGTTCTACTCAAGATTAGATGTGGTACAATTATACAATGGAATACTCAGCCACAGATGAAATACTGCCATTTGCGACAAGATGGGTGGACTCTGCTAAGCAGAATAAGTCAGACAAAAAATGTTAAAAAACACAATTTCACTCATGTGGGTTCCAAAACTGAAAGCAACAAATGAATAAACAAGAAGAACAAGCAAAAACTCATAGAAACAGACAACACTATAGTGGTTAGCACAAGAAAGGTGGGCAGATGGGTAGTAAATAGTAAAGAGTGTCAGACAGATGGTGAGGGAAGGTGATTTGACTTTGAGTTGTGAGTACACAATGCAATATACAGATCATGTATCATAGAAATATGCACTTGAAATCTATATAATCTTATTAACCAATATCACCCCAATAGATTTAAATAAAAAATTAAGTAAAAAAATAAAACCAAAATCACATATCAAAAAAAAAAAAGATTCAGGTGAAGGGGACTTAAAAATTTAAGATGCCTGTGAATAGGTAGCACTGCCCAGTGGCTCAGACTTTTGCTCATCTATGAATGTGTGGGTGACAAATTATAGACAACTACATATTTTCATACTCCTCTAGAGAACTGAACTATAATAATCACCTGAACATTTGTGTCCTTTGCTTTCATCATCAAATAAGCTGCTTTTATCACCCACAGTGCTCCTTGTCTTTTCCACTCACAAAATTTTTATAATTATTTATTGTTTATACTGTTATAGTTGTCCCAATGTTTCCTCCTTTGTCCCCCTCTCCCCAGCCCCTGTCAACCCTCACACCATTCTTCATGTCCATGGGTGATGCACACATGCTCATTGTCTAATCCATTCACCATCTTTCAACAAGTCCCACACTCTCCCTTCCCCTCTTACAGCTGTCAGTCTATTCCTTGTTTCTGTATCTTTGATTTATTTTGTTCATTATTTATTTTGTGCCTTAGATTCCAGTTATAAGTGAGATCATATGGTATTTGCCTTTCATTGCCTGGCCTGGCTTATTTCACTTAGCATAACAGTCTCCAGTTCCATCCATACTGTTGCAAAACAAAGACTTTCTTCTTTCTTTCTGCTGTGTGGTATTCTGTTGTGTAAATGAACCACAGTTTTTTTAATCCACTCATCTACTGATGGGCACTTGGACTGTTTCCAACACCTAGCTGTTGTAAATAATGCTGCTATGAACAAAGGGGTGCATGCATTTTTTTGAATTGGTGTTTCATGATTCTTTGGATATATTCACAGAAGTGGAATTGCTGGGTCAAAAGGCAATTGCATTTTTAATTTTGTGAGAAAACTCCATACTGTTTTCCACAGTGGCTGCACCAGTCTGCATTCCCACCAGCACTGCACTAGGGTTCCCTTTTCTCCCTCACCAGCACTTGTTTGTTGAGTTATTGACGATAGCCATTTTGGCAGATGTGAGAAGATATTTCATTGTGGTTTTAATTTGCATCTCTCTGATAACTCATGATGTTGAGCATTTTTTCATATGTCTATGGGCCATCTGTGTGTCCTCTTTGGAGAAGTGTCTGTTCAGGTCCTTTGCCCATTTTTAAGTGGATTATCTGTCTTCCTAGTATTGAATTATGTGAGTTCTTTGTATCTTTTGGAGATTAAACTCTTGTCCAATGTATCATTGGCTAATATGTTCTTCCCATACAGTGGGTTCCCTTTTCATTTTGCTGATGGTTTCTTTAGTTGTACAGAAGCTTTTTAATTTGATGCAGTCCCATCCACTCACACACTTTAGCACAGTGCTTTAGAGGGTCTGGCCCTAACGGCTTTCACTAGGAAGCAGCTTAGTAGTGGTTAAGAAAGGGAATCTGGAGCCAGACTGCCTGGATTCGATCTCTTTCTAGGTATGTGACACTAGTTAATTTTTTAATCTAGCTGTACCTCAGCTTTCTCATTTGTAAAACTGAGATAATAATATGTTTTACAGAGAGTTGTTAGAAGAATTAAATGAGTAATTTGGAGAATATTATTTTAGAGTGATGGCTGGAACCCAGTAAGAGCCATGTAAGTATTTGCTAAACGAATGAGTAGAAATGCTCTCTCTGTCCAATTTCCTGATGCACTGGATTGACTCCTAGGGCAGTTAGCACATAGACTTTTCTTATATATCATGGCTTATTTGCATACCTTTCTACTAGTAGTAGACTTTAAGCTTCTTAAAAAGAGACTATTTCTTTCATTATCTCAGGATATTGTTCAATAAGACTCTTGCATGAGTGAGTAAATGACTCTCTAGAGGCAGGAAGGCCAACGGCTTCCTTCCATTTCCTCCACCTGAGAGAACCCTGCTGATGGCTCTGACGCCATTGCCCTGTCACACTGAAGGGCAGTTACACTGACAGAAATGGTCAGCTTCCGATACGGTCACTTGGTACCTTCTATCTTATCATAGGCAGAAAAGAAAAAACATGGATTGTTGGGAACAACATTTTAAAGCGAGTACATTATGTATTTCCTTCTTGGAAGTTGGGGGAAGTTTATATGAAAATTATTTTACCATGGGCAAAACATTGTAAGGAAAAAAGGGAGACTAAACCAATACCTGAATTCATTTTTAAAATGTAGACATCACAAACTAAGGGCAGGGTTTCTTTTTATAAGCCCACCCTTGGGAATGGTGAGTAACATTTTTGAAGCTTATTCTCTCATGAGCTATACTATTTGTTACCACTCATGCCTCCCTTCCCTGGCCCTTCTATCTCCTCTCCCTTATTTTACTTCCAACTGGAAGCAATTGTGTTCAGAGGAGTGGTGGAGGGAGAGTAAACAGCAGGGCAATGGAGGGGAGGATGCTGTCAGTCTCATTTTAATGAAGAGTCTACAGAAATGTTGAGCAGAAGCTTTAATAGCATCCCTGGCAATAACCTCCCCTGCTCCCCATGTATTTTGAATCAGATTTAATTGGAATTAAATAGAAATAGAAAGTCTTTACCATTGCACCCTAATGACTCCAATTTTCTCTCAAGCTGTTACTTACAGACACATTACACTGCACCTTCAACAGAACATTCTTATCCTTTTTTTATTGAGTCTCAAGGCAAATATTGTTATTTTAAAAAACTAACTTACTGTTAAACTTTAATACTCTGAATTCTTATGACACAGCCTTCTGGATTAATACTCTGAATTCTTATGACACATAAGCCTTCCGGATTTTCCACAATTAGATGCCTTTTTTTCTGTTACAATAATTCTAGCCAGCCCAATGACACCACCCAGTCGGTCTTCTCCAGGGCTGTAATACTCCTGTCAGCAGCTCCACATGGAGCATTTAACTCACCACATAGCTAGAACCCTAACTGCCAGAGCCAAAATGTCTCCAATATGACTTTAAGTAGCTCGACTCTCTGGTGCCAGATGGCATGCAAATTGGTCCCTTTTCACAGATACAGATGTCACCGTGCCCAGAGTTTGTTAGAGTGTCTACATCTACTCCTGCTGGGAACATAATTTGGTAGAAAAACTCCTTGGCCTACCTGCCCATAATATATAGAATATAGACTCATTCCCAGATGACAGCTTTAAAATGTGCACCCTTCTATTAATCAGAGCAACAGGGAACCAAAATTCAAAGTTGGAGATAAACAATAGTTTTGAAGCTGTATGGAAAAAAGAATATTGCTAAAAGGAAAATGATTGCTAAGAAAAAAAAATGTCACTGAATGAGAGATCTAATTTGTCATTGCCTTCTTCCCTCATTGTAAGTGCTGCCAAGGATGATAACAAATTGTTCATAACAAACAGAGTAGGGGAATCTGTGTGCATCCATGCTTCATGTCTTTAGTGTCTAAAGCAAGGCAAAAATAAATGGGAGGCATATCATTGCTGACACAAGTTACCTGAACTAGATAAAGTTTTTGGGTAAGTAACTGCATTCAAACCCTATATCCTACATTTTCCCTTTGATAATATCTGATAGTAATATCCAGATTTAAGGACTTTAGTTCCACTTCTCCCCCATGGAGTGGTGGAGTAGGATTATTTTTAGTTTTTTTATCTACTTTTAGATCATCCTATGATCTAGTTATTCAACTGACATTATTTAAAGATTGGAAGAAAATTTTAGCCTAAGACAGCTATACTTGGGAAGATGAATCTGCTGTAAAATAAAATTATTTATTCCAGAGACCAATGAAAAGATTTTAATTGTTTATGATTTAAATTACCCATTAGCTATTATCTTCATTAGAAAATCTGAGAGTATTTTATATACCCAAGTGAAATCTTAGGGATGAAAGGTAAGTTTTCATAGAAGCCTAATATATATTTTCTATGTTTTTTTCATTTCTGTAACATGCTGGCTTGCAGTTTTTAGCATGGACAAATAAAAATATAGAGTTTTTGATTTTGACAGATTTCTACAGTTAGAAATCTTATCAGATTATTGATATACCACCAACATATTTTTACAAATCATCCTAGAGAAAACTCAGCAACTATATCCTGTGCCTAAAGCAATAGAATGGGTTGTAGACATGACTTGGTAGAATGGATGTGCTATTCTAAATTTGAGGTAGAATATTTAGTGTTTAGGAAACAATGAAAAATGATTGTTCCATGTAAGCCCTAAATACAGAGTTATTATTATAAAGAAAATATCTAAGAAAAATTAATGGAAGAATATTATACTTAAAAATGTTATAAGCAGTGTTCTTTTAAGAGTTTAAAATACTAAACTGCATCATGATACAAATGATATATAATAAATGATTTAAAATTTTAAACAGCAAAACTGATCTAACACAGATCAGTTAAGCTCAAGGTCATTCTATTGGTAGTTGAGGTAGAAAACTTAGACTCAAGACTAGTTCCATCTGACTCAAGGCAAATTATTTGATCTCACAGTAAGGTTGTGTAAACTCTTACAGTGTAAATTACTATAAATTTTGGAGAATAGCTACCTTGAGGAACAGATGGACACCAGTATAGTATTTGACTCACTCATAGTAGATACTCAATGATTTTTAGCTATGATAATGTTGTTAATAGTGGTGATTAGTATCAGAGATAACTAATAACACTACAATTATAATAAATTATGTTGTCCACTCGGCTTTAATATACTCTCCTTTTCATTATGAAATGTCATATCTTTAATGGCCTTATAAAATCTTCATTGATATTTTTCTTCAACTGTGTGACTTTTGTTGTTTTTGTTTCTTTTCATTTCTCTGACTCATTGCCACACATATTTGCTAACTGTGGATTCTCTATAATACTGGATGAATGTCTAGTTACTGCCTTTCTTATTAGGACTCAGGCAGCTCTAGGTGCAAATGGTTGTCAATTTACATTGTGCCTTTACTTTCTATGTCTTCTTACTCTGATTTCTCACTTCAGTGCCCTATATATATAGTACAGTTTTAAGGTATGGTTTCTTTATTGTCACTGATGAAAATTGTTTTTTACTCAGACCAGCCTCCAATTCTCTTCAAATTATCTCATAACTATGAGTTATACTCATGGATATAAAAGAGACAATTATCTGAAATCAAAACATGAATTGATCTTGTTAGCAACAATTGCATAATGCAGATTTATTGTTCTTCAATTTACCTCATATCTTGCAAAAGACCATCATTAGTATAAAACAAGTTCAAGGCATGATGCTTGCATTCACAAAACTGGAATAACTATTTGAATTCTTTTATCCCACTGTCCCCTATCAGAGTTACAATGTTAATTATTTTTAAACACTATTGCCATTACCATCATCAGAAATACTAGAATTTGTTGACTTCCGGCCAAGATGGAGGCATAGGTAGGCACACTGTGCCTCCTCTCACAACCAAGATTAAGGACAACAAAAATATAGAACAACAACAAAAAACCCCAACCAGAACAGATAGAAAATTGAATTGTATGGAAGTCCAACAATGATTCACCCAGACTGGTAACAGGGGCAGAGTCAGCAGCTGGTAGAGAGGGGTCCCGGCAGGAAAAAGCAGTGGCTAGTGGTCCTGAGCACACAGGCGGTGGTTGGTACACCCCAGGTGCACAGATGGCAGTTACTGAATGCAGGGAGGCAACGGGCAGACCAAGCAAGGTGCACAAAGCGGCTGACCTCGGTTACACATTGGCGTGCAGATAAACCAGGTGAAAATGGGCAGCGAGACAGACTGCTCAACACAGGGCCCCAGCATCAGGAAATAAAGCCTAAAAGCAGTGATTGAAAACACTTGTGGGGGTTAAGGTGGGGAGAGAATCCCAGCCTCACAGGAGAGTTTATTAGAGAGACCCACAGGGTCCTAGAATATACACAAGAAGGGATTTCCACCCACATGAAAATCAGCACAAGAAGGGCCCAATTTGCTTGGGAAAAGTGGTGGAAGGGACTAGAATCAGAGAGAGAGTGGAGCAAGAGCCATTGTTCCCTCTCAGACCCCACCCCCACATCCAGCATCACAACCCAGCAACTGGGTTGCTCCACCCTGGTGTACACCTAAGGCTCTATCCCTCATACATAACAACCTCAACCACCCCCCCCCCAAAAAAAATGGCTCAAATGGGAAAACAGATCAAAGCCCCAGAGCTAATTCATCTAAGCGACCACGAGATAGTCAACCTATCAGATGCACAGCTCAAAGCACTGGTGATTAGGAAGCTCACAGAATTGGTTGATTTTGGTCACAAATTAGATGAACAAATGAAAGCTACAATAAGTGAAATGAAGAAAAATGCACAGGGAACCAATAGTGATGGGAGGAAAACTGGGACTCAAATCAATGGAGTGGACCAGAAGGAAGAAAGAAACAACCAAACAGAAAAGAAGGAAGAAACAAAAATTCAAAAAAATGAGGAGAGGCTTAGGAACCTCCATTTAACCATCTTTAAATGCCTCAACATCTGAATTATAGGGGTACCAGAAGGGGAAGAGGAAGAGGAACAAGTGGAAAAGTTATTTGAACAAATAATAAAGGAGAACTTCCCCAATCTGGCAAAGGAAATAGACTTCCAGGAAGTCCAGGAAGCTCAGAGAGTCCCAAAGAAGGTGGACCCAAGGAGGAACAAACCAAGGCACATCATCACTACATTAGTCAAGATTAAAATGAAGGAGAGAATTCTAGAAGCAGCAAGGGATAAGGGCACAGTCACCTACAAAGGAGTTCCCATCAGACTATCAGCTGATTTCTCAAAAGAGACCTTCCAGGAAAGAAGGTGCTGGAAAGAAGTATTTCAAGGCATGAAAGTCAAGGACCTACATCCAAGATTGCTCTATCCAGCAAAGCTGTCATTTAGAATGGAAGGGCAGATAAAGTGCTTCTCAGATAAGGTCAAGTTAAAAGAGTTCATCATCACCAAGCCCTTATTATATGAAATGTTAAAGGGACTTATCTAAGGAAAAGAAGATAAAAAATATGAACAGTAAAATTACAACAAACTCACAGTTATTAACAACTGATCCTGAAACAAAAGCAAACTAAGCAAACAGCTCGAACAGGAACAGAAACACAGAAATGGAGAGCACATGGAGGGTTAGCAACAGGGGAGTGGGAGAAGAAAAGAGGGGGAAAGGTACAGAGAACAAGTAGCATACATGGTAGGTAGAAAATAGACAGGGGGAGGGCAAGAATAGTGTGGGGAATGTAGAAGCTAAAGAACTTATGACACATGGACATGAACTAAAGGGGCGAATGTGGGTGGGAGGGTGTGTGCATGGTGGAGGGGAATGATGGGGGAGAAATGGGACAACTGTAATAGCATAATCAATAAAATATAATTAAAAAAGAAATACTGGAATTTGTTTAAAAAGACAGTATGGAAAAAACAATTAAGAAAAAAGAGTAGCTGGATTTTAAAAAGGAATTAATCCATACGCTGTGCTTATCAAGGAAACTGCCACCATCACGTTCTGCCAGAAAACGAAGAAAGAGCATTTCCATTGTTTTTTCACCATCACTTTATAACCCTGTAGAAGAGAATCCTTATTCTCACTCCATGTTTCCTGTGTAATTGCTATTGTATTAAAAATTGAGGCTTATGGAGGCAGCTGTAGTATCAATAAATCAGTAGTGGTAATGTTTTTGCTCCTCTTACTATCAGGTAATTATGATTCAGACCTTCTACAGCTCATGTACAGTAAAGACAGACCCTGAGCATCTATATTGGCATTTAAACAAATGAAAGTTTATGACTCTGTAATGCATGTTGGGAAGAAATTTCATCCAGTTAATTCAGAACTTCTGGAAAAAATCTATTTGGAACACAATTATGGCTGAAAAACAGGATTTATACTTGAACTTTTATTTTCTGTCACCTTAGAACAGCAAACGCAAAACATTTGAAGGGAGTGATTTTTGCTTGTTTGTTTTTGGACTATTTTACAATTATTGTTGTGTTTGGTTTGGGGATAAACCCTTAAAAGGAGAGGCCCTTGTAAAGCACAATGAAAGTAAATTTCTTCCAAGTTCTTCACAGCATGCCATTTTTATCGTAGCATCTGTTTTGGATTTCCTCTTGGGGAGACAATGATACCATGTAAACAAAAGCTAACAGAATCTTCAGACTGTGTGCTCACGGGAGAAAAGGAATGGCAGCGATGGCGAGAGATTAAGGTTGTAGCGTGGTCAATGCGTTCACACAGAAGTAAAATCCTGTGATGAAGGTGGCAGGTCGTAAACTAAGGAATAAACCTTACTTCATTCACATGAATTTCAAACAAAAATGTAGGCAGGTATGAGCCTTGAAGTGAATAAAGATAATGAACAAAAAGAGGCAGGGCCCTTAATACTCATACTTAGGTGTCAAACCACCTTTGCCATTGTGATCAAGCAGAAACCACGGACTGTGGAGGTGTGTGATGCACCAGGCCAACCTCCAAAGACAGATTAGTGGTGCATGCCATCTGGCTGAAATGGGGGTGTTTCTGGTTACTTGATGTGTTTATTTCGTAAGTGGTATATATAAATTTTCTTTTTAAAATATGTTACTCAATTTACAGTGGAGTTTCAATTACCAAAACCTCTTATAAGATGGTTTAAACATTTAACACCATTTATAATACTTTATTTCAAGAATTAAAAACAAAACATCTTTTGATGTTTTAATAGTAATTCATAAATTAGCATGTGTGCTTTTTACGTATTTTGTTATTATATTTTTGGTACTAAATTAATGTTTGAAATTTCAAGATTGATATCTTCTGGAATAGATTATCTCTCCCACAATGAATATAAGTTTTGAAAATGGCCAGAGTAAAAGAAAACCTCCATGGACCCAGGAATGTGTTTATGAAGGCAAGACGGCCTTGTCTTTCTCTGGGGGCTGGGTGCTTCCCGGCAAGCCATGTGTTTCAGAAGACTTTTTGTTTGTTTGTTTGTTTTGAAATTTTACAGAAACTTTGGGAAGGTAAATGTGGTGGGATCACGGAATATATGTGTCTGTTTTAATTTTGAGCCTGCAGTTACAATTTGGTAACTAGAATTTGGTATTAAATTTCTTACTGATGGTAACTGTTCCCTCTCACGGAAGGGCTGTGTCTACACTTTGAATGAGTTAAAATGGCAATGCTTCAATAACCAACACTAGGAAAACTTCTAAGAGTGACGGTAAGGTCTGAAATGAGCTGTATGGTGGACGTTAAACGAAGAATTATGTAACTCCTCCGGGTCATCAGTGAACTTCCTCTATGAGAGTGTGCCTTCCCATCCAGGCTGGAGGGAGCCCTCTGTGACCTACTGGTCACACGTTTCCCTGTGGCCCCAGGATGTCTCCTGTGAGGCTGCTTCACCTGCCACCTCAGTTAGTGATGTCCACCCTCATCCCCACTGCCCCCATTTGGGGTCCAGAGTTGTGTTTTTGCCACTGGTGCCCAGTGTGCACTCCCTTCTGATCCAGCCCTTGGAGCCTTGCATTTAGGACCCTGTCTTTGCTCCCTTCAGCCGCTGCTCCCTGGGCCCTCTGCCTTCTTGCCAAACAACTGCTGAATCGGAAACCTCTTTGATGCTGTTTCCTGTGCCTCTGGCCACCAAGCCCACAGTATTGCTATCAGGTCCTGATGGGCAATCCTGTTCTCCAGAACAGCTGACTACCATTCCGTTTCTTAGCTGCTTGTTTTAAGTTAATTTTATATGACACCCCTGTCCCCCTGTATTCTCAGCTTCTCTGTGAAACTCATCAGGTTGTCTGACCTGGGGTCAAATTTGGATGAAGGCCACAGAGTCCCTCCCCGAAAGGCCACTCTCCCTGCCTTTGGTTCACGGTTTCTGTGTCAGTAGCAGTGCCCGCTGCTGTGGTCGGTGGTCACTGTGCTGTATGAGACTGGACATCCCCCTGCAGTCTTTCTCGTGGGACTTCCCCGCACTGCGGTAGGTTTTTACACCAAAGTGATTAAGGCCATTTGTGCTTCATAGACTTCCCCTGTCTCCCAGCAGGGAAGAGCTGTGAAACTTCCCACAAGACTGCCTCCCTGGTCCTCCCCATTCTCCTGGGGTTGGACACAGGCCCGTGAGACATCTCCTAAGGCCTCCCAGGGGCCTGCTCTTTCTCCTTTGCGGCCCATTTTAGCTGGACTGTGTTATGTGAGACCACCGGCCTTCTTGTCTGAACTCTCCCCCTGACCTACCTCTGGATGGAACCTGGGTGGTACTGTGGCCCTCGTTTAATCCTCTTCCCCTACATTTCTGGTACCAGTTGTTTTCTGTGGAAACATCAGTGAACAGTTAAGACTGACCTTGAGGAAATGTCAGGAGTTGTGTGGGAAAGAGGGAAGGATGAGGGACGCTAGGAACAACCAAGAATGACTTTTTTTAAACATTTTTAAATTTTAGTAATAAGTATAGTGGGAATGGAAAAACAATCACAGGAAAAGAGGAATTCAGGAAAGAAGGCAGGAAAAAAGAAAGAAAGAAAGGAGAAAATGATCCAAAGATAACCAAAAACTGTACTTCCTCTTGTAAAGCATAAGCTTTACTTTTTAAGCCCTGAAAATATATGACACATCTAGGGTACAACTGCAAGAACGTTTAAAGCAGAATTATATAGCAGTTGAGTCTGCATTTCAAAGAACCTAAATATCTAAAGGCCAAGATGTATAATCCATGTTTCTATTCAATTAGACCAAATATATTTGAAACTTTGACAAGGAATGGTAGTTACCCTATTGCACATCTACCACATGCTTGACAAACTTTAAATGGTTACACCTTTCATGTATAAGGTTGGGGTTATTATTACCGTCATTTTTACTTAAAAAGAAAAAGAAAAAAAGGAAATCAAGCACAGTGAAATTAAAAAACTTCCCAAAGCTCTCACCAACAGAAATTTTTGAGGACTGTTAGCAGCTGGTTCCAGATTGAGTCGTCTGATTCCAGACATGTGCTCCTTACTGCTGTGATAGTCTTCCAGAAATCCTGTTTCTTTTAGCTTCACAGACTTCCTCTGGGATATCTCATTATAACAGGTACACACGTAAAAATTCTATATCTCTGCTCCTTAGTGACCTAACAATGGAGAATTTGATAAAATTCAAGCATAATTACTTTTTTAAAACGAAACCTATTGTAATAGCTAATGTGTTGGAAACCCATTACAAATCAATGTGTCCCAAAAATACTTGAATGGGATGTCATAGAAGATATTTAACTCTTCTTAAATTATTATAATGTTTCAGTTTGACTAGTGCGTGTTTCTGGTCAAGCATCTTGTATAATAATCAAAAATAATAATTACTAAATGACTAGTTTGAAATTTTTCCATGCGGTAAAGCTGAATTCTAGCTTTATACACAGTTTAAGCTACCCTTAAAATAACCTAAGGGGATACTTTCTCTGTTCTCTTTCATTCTATATTTTGTCTCTAACAATGAAGTCAAGGTAGATATTATGGAAAAGGTGACAGTGACCCTAAGGGTAATCAGAAGAATCTAAATATATATATCTACAAATTGTACATGTTCCTTGAAACATAGTATCAAAGTCCCTTTAGTATGATTTAGGTCTGTTTTTTATATCACTTTCTTTCCTCTGAGGTCTTGTGTCTCTTTACAATTAAAATCCAAGGTTTCTGTTTATTCTTTAAGGGTAATATCAAGAAAATGAACAATATACGAGTGTTCAAGCAAACCGAATTTCATCAGAAACAAAGAGTTATTTTTATTATAATGGTGATGAAGAAAACATTGATTAGTTAATAATTTAGAAATGTGTAGTGGCTCTACTTTCTTGAGTATATCCAAATAAATAAAATTTTTGGTACCAGAAGTGCCTCCATGGGGACAGGCTTGAAGTTGGGAATCTGGAACTGATTCCCTGATCTAATTAGATTTAAAGGCATTAATGATCCCAAGGCCAATGGTAATTGAGACACAATGAAGGCTGATATTAAAAAATATATTTGAGATGACAGAAGGTCTCTGTGTCCGAGGCTTAAAGAGGTAGGAATGGTAGAGTGGGTTTTTTGTATGTTACCTGTTTTCTCACCCCTAATTAGGTCAACTGACTGGATCTAAAAAACAACCCCTTCAGCTCAGCTTTGAGAGATATATTATTAGTGTTCTTTTCTACTCGGGATGCCATAAGAAATTACCCAAATGTGGTGGCTTAGATTTTTCACAGTTCCAGAGGTGAGAAACCTGAAATCGAACTGTTGGCATGCCCCCTCTGAAAGCACCAGGGAAGGATCCGTCCTTGCCCCATCTGGCTTCTGATGGTGACCTTGTGGCCCCTAAAGGCATGCTGTGTACTTCCTCCAAGGATCTGTGACCCATAAGCTTCTCTCCTCAATTTCTTTTTGGTCCATAGTTGATCAGTGACTCACCATTCAGCACCCCATGCTCCACTTAAATGTTAATTTAACAAACTCATAACAACTTGTTAGGAAGATTTTAATACGAGTAAATGTTTTCCTGCCCCTTTCCACATGCATCATGCAGCATAAAGCACGTGGTAAGTACAGGGCTGGGAAAAATAGGTGTAAAGTTGTTTGCATGAAAAATAATAAAATGATAAATAATAATGCAAGAATAAACTCTGTGGTTCTCATACTCACAACTGTGAACTTCCTTTTGCCCCACCCTGTATTTGGTGGCATGAATTCTAGAACTGTTATATCATGAAAATAATGTGCTACAGTCTACATAATTGAACTTTATCATATCTTCAATATGATTACACAGAGGATTTTTTAAAAGATAAAAATCTTTTCATTTTTTCATTGCATCAATATATTGTATACCATGGACCAAATCATGTCCACTCAAACAGGCACGGGTAAAGTATACTCTGGGGGTCAAATTCATTTGCCTGCATGTTTTTGGAAATAAAGTCTGTTAAAATGCAACCACCTCATTCTTTTACATGTTGTCTATGGCTGCTTTCACATTGTAGTGGCAAAACTGAATAGCTGCAACAAAGTCTATGTGGCCCAGAAATCTGAAATCACTAATTATCTGGTTCATTTCAGAAAAGTATCCTACTCTTGCATTAAAATATAACTGGGCATAATAAACATCTCATTTATGGTCTGCATATAACATATGTGCTGCTATTTCACCACTATTAAAATCAAAACATGGGAGGAGCGTATGGGGGAATGGGTGAAGAGGTGAGGGGGTTAAGTGTAAATAGGTAGTTACAGAGTAGCCATGGGGATGTAAAATACAGTATAGGAAATGGGGCAGCCAAAGAACCTATGCATGACCCACGGATATGAACGAGGCCGTGCGGGTTGCCTGAGAGAGTGGGAGAGTGCTGGATGCAGGGTGGCAAAGGCAGAAAAATTGGGACAACTGCAATAGCATAATCAATAAAATATAATTAAAGACAAAACTCAAAAAAGTAAATTGTATTTAATTTGGAAAATATCTAATTTATGTGGTCTCTATATAACATATGTGCCATTATTAAAATCAAAACATGACTTCACTGTAGTTTTTATTTTTATTTTTGAGAGATTGTAAATTGGCCTTTGGAACTGATATGTCACTGTCTCACAATCCTCATCTAATTACTATAGTTCAGACACTTGTGGATAAATGCTTGTTGAATACTTACTCAGTTTGTTCATTTCATCAAAAACTGGTCAGTTGTAATATATGGTTGAGGTGTTTGTGTTAATTATAGGTTTGCAACTGTACCATTAATGCTAACACAGGCTTATTAATTGCAAAGATTCTTGATGAATCTGTTGACAGAAATGTGAAGATAGAAGCTGTTAAGGCAGGATGTCTTCATGCTAGTGGAAGTGAAATCACAGATACGACCTTTCTCACACATGGGGATTTGAAGGTGAGAACTATTGGGAAAGGAGAGGACAGCACATTCTCAGACACGTAGAATCTTCCCTTGAAACAAACAAAACCAACCATCACATAGAACAAGATATCCAAGGTACACAACTGACGAGAATAGAGGTTAGCTGCTACAAATGAGAGAAGTTTTCAATGGAGAAACTGGTGAAATAAAATTAGAAGCTCTAGTTAAATAGAGAGAAAAAAATAGAGGCAAGATGGTTTGACCCTGATGGTTCCAGCCTAGAACAAACAGGTTGCAAATATTAAAATGAACTTTATCTACTTTTAGTTGTTTATTTTAAGCACAAACTTATTGATTGCAAATCTGTAGAGGTAGGATTTGGGATTTGTATTTTAAGAGAAAGTAGTCATTTTGATAATCATGCAGGTTTAAAATGACTGAATTAAGGTCTACCCGAGTTAAAACTTCATTACAAGTATTTGGGGTTTGATGCCAAGCCTGAGTCTGATACCTTACGGTGATTCCAATTCTGGCACCCCTTCTCTTTCATATATACACACACACACACATACACACACACACACATATATGTATATGTATTTATCTCATATTTATATATGAGAGAGAAGAGGTCATATATATTGGTGTCAATTCCTTGCTTTGTCTCTGTCTTTTGTATTTTCTCCTAATAAGTTTTTCAATTTCTAGACTCAATATGGCACTTGGGCTATTGTTGGCTGCAGGTAAACTTCTCTGCCCAGCCTACTGGCATGGGTGTCTGAGTGACCTCTGTCCCTGGGTTTCCCTCTTGTCAACCTATTATTTATTTATTTATTTATTTTTCTATTCTTGTATGCCATTCCTTTGAGGTGTTGCTTTCTATAAATGGCTCCTTCTTCTGAGAATCTCCACAAAATGTGTGATCCCTCACAGGTTAAATTTTTAAAATCTCTTCTGACAACTACCTGATCTACCCTTGTCTCTCCTTTTCCTATAACGATTGATCCAAAACTTGTTAATATTCTACCTGAAATTCTAATTTCCATTGAAAAAAGTAATGCTTTTTCAAATGCCACTAATTAATTTAATTTTACCTGTGTCAAATATTTTGATTGAAGCATAAACACAATAATGAAAGGGCAATTATTTTTGCCTGCCAATGGAAAGCTTCACAGAAAAAGTGACATTTTGACCTGATTCTTAGTGAATATCAACAATAACAATAGCAAAAATTTGAGGAATGATCTTTTAAAGAGTGGTAGGAAGACCAATATGAAATAAGTATGTCACAAAAGTTCTTGGCAGAAGAACAACTCAACAAATAAGAAGTAATGGTAGAAATAAAAGAAGAAGCAGATTGGAACCAGATTAAAAGCCATGGAAATAAATTTTAAAGTTCTTAAAGCACAGTAGCTAGCCAGTAACATATTTTGTCTTGGAAAATGACATCATCATGCTTTCATTTTAGAAGATGAAGAGGAAAATGAAACACAGTTTTAAATTATAATATTTCAGATAATTCTCACCTATTCATCTTGGCTCTGTTTCCTAAGTGTTTGGCCCTTCACCTTCACTTAACATAGCAAATTGCTTAAAGCATTTTTAACTTACAGATTTCACACTGATGTTTCAAAATATTCTTGTTGATTTCTGGATTTCACATTATTTCTCAGATATAAAGTTTTGAGAGCTATTGACATGCAATTTCATATTGTAATTCTTGTGATGTGTATTCTTCATCTGTCTATTGCTTGTTCTGCTGCTGGTTCTTTTCTGATCATTGCCTATCTTGAGTTGAGATAACTCAATGAGGGGCAGTTACTTCCCTTGGAAGGAGACCAGGGTGTGGCCTGCATGGGGAACTGCTTCATATCAGAAGCGGTGGTTTCTAATGTGTTCGCATGTTATTTACTACATTCTTCAACTCAAGTGGCATATTTTCCTTCACTTTTAGAGCGAACATGATGTTGACATTGACTTATGTTGTTCCTTATGTCCCAAACCTGATTTAGAGTTATCTCTTGTCCCCTGTTCTGATGAGTGACAGAACTTTCTCCCCTTACCCATTTTTTTTCTAGACATGCTTCCAGTGCCAGTCATCAGCTATAGGGAATTTTCCCATTTTTTCATGACCCGCCCAAGCCTTGTCACTCCATCAGCTCTAGTATCTTTAGTATTTTGTAGACGCTGTCATTTAACCCTAAAAAAAAAAAAACTGAAAACTGGTAAGGATCTTGGAGAAGAATGTATTAAAAAATGGCAATTTTCCACAATTTTAATTAAAATTTCAATGTATTTACCAAACACATTGAATACATTGAAATTTATATTTTGTGGTTTGTATATAGACATTTACAAATTTTGATGATCAAATTATATTTCTTTTTGGGTTCCTGTTTTAGGTATCAGAACTTATTTTTAGGTAAAAATAATTTTGTTTTATAGCCTTATAATAGAGATCATAACTAGGCCTATCATAGATCATTTTTATAATTCACTTTCCATATATTAGAATGGGTATTATAATACTCAGAGCACTAAAACTAATTCAAATTAAAATTTACACTAGGGAACACTTCCTATGATGCTGTGGTAATATTTTCCAGTATGTGTATTATTTTTGTGGGAAAAGTCAATTATGCTATAAAATATGTACAAGTCATGCTTTCTGTTAAACTAACTGTGCTAAAATATGCAAAATATTATTAGTATTATATAATAATATTAGTAATAATATATTATATTATTTTATAATTATAAATTATAGAATTGCAATAGCATGTGAAACTTGAAAAAATGTGTAGTTACATATTTTATGAGTGTAAGATTGCTATATTAAAAAAGGAATTCATAAAATATAATTTTGGTTCTATAAATTCTAAAAACTGGCTATTAGGAGAAACCTACTTAACTCTTCCAAGTATTAATTTTATGTTCCATGAAAAATACAGACAAGATGTCTAAAAGCTTCATTCTCTTTAGAGTTATTCTGAATGTATAACAGTTCTTTCCCTTACATTGTCTTTTGAATGTCCATCTTACTTTGACTTTAGTACATTACAATTCAAATCTTGAGGAACACATTGAGAAAAAATTCATAGAAATAAAAATAAATTAACTGTGCAATATTACATGTATAACTGTCCAAAATTAACATTGTTTTATAATTATCCTATTGATAATTTAATTGAAATTTAAATGGAATTGTCTTTATGTTTTTCTCCCCAAACTGTCAGATATCAGGAATTTCTTATTTTCAAATGAATATTCCTGGAGAAGAGATATTTTTTTCTCTCTGTGTCTGACCTTCCTTCCTTCCTATCTTCCTTCGTTTCTCTCTCACACACACAAATACACACTCATACCCATACACATACACGCACACATAGCATTATAGAAAATGGAAAACATGTTTGACCTAATCACTTCCAAATATGCCATTACATTAAATTGCATCTCCTTGTAGTTACACTTTTCTGTTTGCTTACTATTACCTTGGGATCATATTTTATGGAAAGTTATACTGTCTTTTACTTAAAATTGTATCATGGACATTTTTCCATACAATTTAATGTTCTTCACTTTTTTATTTCCTAGAAATCATTGTAACTTTTAGTTGAACTTTGGCTTAAACATATATTTCAGCTTTGCTTTGTCAATTTGAGTAAGGTAATTAGTGCAGTTATTTGTATTTTCTTATGAAATAGTAATTTTTATACGTAATTCCGGTAGGAAAAATAACGTAAAAAATATCTATGTTAATGTATCCCTTCAGAATAATACCATTTCCAGTCATTCATACAATTCAAAGGAAAGCCTTTATTATATTCTACCATGTGTCTCTCTCTGTACTAGGTTCACTTTATAATTTCTATTCCAATATATACAGCATCCTATGGGGCAAACATTGTCCACAGATTTGAAATGAGAAAAGTGAATCTTAAAATATTTAGTAACCTTCTGAAATACTATAGTTTTTATGTGACAGAACTGCAAATTGAACTGACTCCAAAATTCTAGTTATTATTTTTTAGCAAGTCTACATCAATGCAGTTTTTAAAAAATCCTTGAGCAACAGAACAGTTCAACTGACTGATGATCATTCTGGGAAGCTTGTCTTTAAGAAGAGCACTATGATCTTTGGGATGTAATTTGACCATGAACTTCTACACGAACTGTCCCCAATATTACCTGCCCCACTGGCACCTTGCCATTCCAACATCTCCTCTATCCAAGGGGTACTAATCATTGATGCCTCTTTACTTACACGTTTTTTTTATCCTCAGATACATCAAAGTGGACTGGAGGCAAGGCATATATTAATGGAAAAAATAGAAATCAGAAAAAATTGTCAAGAAATAATATCCACTTTACCCTATGGCCCATGGTGCCTTCATATATGTTAACATAGTTCTACCTCTTAAACATTCCTTTGAATGTAAGAACAGCTCATCACTTTTAAAAAAGTGACATAAATTATCATGAGTATTTTCATACAAAATTTTAAAGCCCAAGTTTAACTTTCCATCAAGTTAAATGCCTAAAATTATACCATACATGTATATCTTAGTGTGTGATTGGCTTTTCTAAAAATTGGATAATGGAAATACAGTACTTTGTAAAATGAATCAGTTATTCAGAATATTTTACTGCTTAAACAGGATCTATATTAGTTTTTTAATAAGTAGAGTACAAATTTGCTTTTTCCTAGATTAGCACACTAATATGTATAAAGAACAGTATTTGGTAACTTTTGTAAAAATAGGAGCATGTTAATATTATTTTTATTAACAAAAATGTTTGTTCTTAAGGTGAAAGCAGACCTCAACATGCATCCAGAGCACTAATGGCTACTAAAATACTATTTAATTCTGAATTACAGAGTTACATAAGCTCAAAGCTTTGAAATTAGGCAGATGTGAATTCAATGACTTAGTCTACCAATGTGAACTTGTAAATTAATTTAAGCTCCCCATTTCCTCAAATGCAGAGAACAGTGTGTAAGGGTATTGCCAGGATTAAAGAAAGTATGTTTACAAAATAAGCATAGATTTGAAATTTTCTGTATGTATTAGGAATATAACAAAAATTACGTCATTACTCCTTCACTATATCTTGTTATTTTTCCTCTTTCCTCTGTGTGTGTGTGTGTGAAGGAAGTCTGCTCACTAGAGGACACCCTGAAAGTCATGGTGTGTACATTTAGCTGTACCTTAACTGCTCCGCCTCCCCTCAACATTCACCATAGACCACTCAACTACACTGCCTTTATAACTCAAATTCTGTCTGGTAGTATTGCACAGAGCAGAAGAAGGTCTGTGCAAATGACACCCAGGAAGCAAATATTTGGGGTTTGCAAATAACTTATAATTATTTATCTTGATCCTTTATTTCTTCCTCTTGTATCACCTATATTTTAATCACCACTTTCAACTTCTAAAGAAATTCATTGACTGATTTGTACCTTATGCTGTATAAAGCTAAAATCAAGAGGCATTTCACTATAAGAAATGTTTCACAATAAAAGTGATCAATAACCAGTTAATTGGTTCAAAAGCGAGATCTAGGAGGAGGGAAAAAATACATATTTGGGAGAAGCTATCTATAGGACACCTGATGTGATCTGTTACTGACTGGCTCCTGGGGACAATAGTTCATGCCATGGTCTTGTGCCTGGTCTGTGTTGCCATGTGTCATTCTTTAGAAGTTGAGAGAAAGTGAATTTTTAGAATATCTCATAAGGTAGATTATAAGATTAAATATTTATGTTGGGAAAATAATCTGCTGATTGCTACTCAAATTTCTTCCTAAAAGGATTCTATCCTAATTACCAGAATATGTGAGTTTGAGTAGCATTAAACTGGCCATAAAACCTTCAATACAATGGTACTTTATTTTTGAAGGTAAGTATAGTCTAAATCACTACAGCTAAAGCTGCAGCCACGTACCTACACAGGACTTTTTTTGAATGACCATGTAAATTATTCTAGTAAGAAATCTAGGTGGTCTTTTGGCATAATTCCCCCTGAGTAGTGATGGTAGTTTTGGTCCTGGAGAAACAGAAAGGAAACAGACTGATGGAGCAATAAATTTTAACACTGTCAAGTTCTTTCACCAAAAAGTTTAGAAATAAAACATGAAAAATTTCAGTGAGGCACCAAATATTGATAATTCAAACAATCCCTGTTTCTAACATTGTTTTAATTGTTATCATATGTTGTGATATAGGATATAGGATATGTGATATAGGATAGTCATGTGACTGACAAAAGTGATATGTGTCAAGAACTGAAACAATGTCTAAGGATATAATAGTTAACAACATATATAGTCTTTGTCTTAATGAATGCTAAAATCTGGAGTCTAGACAGGTGTTAAATAAAAATTACAAATACATTATTATTTTGAAGAGCTGCAGAAAATTATAGGGTTTTTGGGAACCTAACTTATTTTGGGGGACCTAGAACTCTTCTGGGTGGAAGTGACATTTAGATTGCTGTTTGAATAATACATGGAAGGGGTTAAACAAGTGGAAGGAACAGAATGTGTGAGGACTGAGGAATGATGAACCACAGCATATTACAGCATGTGAAATAAGGTCACTCTTTCTGAAGCGTATAAAACTGGAGCTGAGGACTAGATGAGAATCGGGGGACATGAGACTCACCCCTCCACCAACATCCCCACTCTAAACTCAAGAGATATTTGCCTTATCTCTGGTATCTCCTTTTTGGTGTGTGATTTTTTTTACTATCTGTAATACCCATCTAAACACCTTAGTGCTTGCGTTTCCTGTATGTTTGTGGCAGTCTCAAGGGCTGCTGTAATGAAGGACCATAAGGCTAGAAGTTCAAGATTAAGACGTCAGCAGGGTTGGTTCCTTCCGAGGGCTTTGAGGTAGAAGCTAATCCATGCCTCTCTTCTAGCTTCTGAGGGTTTGCTGGCAAGTCTCTGACAGTCTTCGGTTTGCCGGCTCATCACCCAAATCTTCGCCATCATCTCCCCATAGTGTCCTAGCCGTGGTCATGTCTCTGTGCCCGGGCTTCCTTGTTCTCTAAGGACACTAGTCATATTGAATTAGGACACTCCCTAATGACTTCATTTTAACTTGATTATTTCTCTGAAGACCCTCACTCCAAATAGGCCACATTCTGAGTAACTAGGAGTTAGAACTTGTATAATATATATTTTTTGAGGGGACAAAACTCAGTGCATTATAATGCTAAATCTTAAAGTTTTCTATGGCTATTAAGATTTTCCATCAAATAAGAAAAAGGTGGTACAAAATGTTTTAAGGCAAAGGGGAAAAATGCTTCATCCTGTAAAGAAATGTTAACTAGAGGAGCATTGATTTTATCCCTTTCCCTCTGCGTCTTAACCGAGAGTTTGAAAACCTTTACCAATTCTGATAAAAGCTAGGGCTGAAAAACAGCTTTTGCTTTGTGGTGCAAAACAGCCATTTTTTAGTAAGTTTTTTTTTTAAAATAACAAGCAACTGATATTGAAGAAAATGTTGAAACATTAAAAATAAGTCAGGTAGCATCTTGAAATACATCAAATTGATTTTTTACTTTATGTTAGCTAAAGGTTATTTCATGCTCAAACATAGGATAATAATAGAAATTAGTGATCTAAGAAAAAAAATAAAAGAAAATATTTTCTTTGAATCTAAACCAAAGAAGATTGACTGTGGAATATGTGAGATAGTTTTTTTCAGTTTTTTTTTTCTTTTCCTGAGAATGCCTTCCTCTCCTTAGACCATCCTTAGAAGGCTAGATTGTGTCCCTCAAAAAGCTATGTTGAAGTCCTACTCCCCAGTACCTCAGACTGCAGCCTTATTTGGAGGAAGTCACTGCAGATGTAGTTAAGATGAGGTCCTGTTGGAGCTGCGTAGGCTCTTAATCCAATAAGACTAGTGACCTTGTGAAAAAAAGGAAAGAGACAGAGAGAGAAGACAACAGCCTTGCGAAGATGGAAGGAGGCTGGAGTTACACTGTTACAAACCTGGGAATGCCTGGGATTAGCAGAACCTGGAAGAGGCCAGGAAGGATCTTCCCCTACAGCAGTGATTTTTAAACCAGCATGCTGCAAGAATTTCTGAAACATGCAATGCCTGACTCTTTAGTCAGGACATTGACCTCTTTTCCTTTAGATTGTCAAATAAAAAAATGATAACAGCCACGCAGCAGTAGCCACCCAGTGTGAATAAATTAAAATTATTACCTACTTTTTGTCAGATCAGCAAAAACTAGAATATACGTTTTGGTGTGCTGCAGAATTTTAGTGATCAGTTTTTGTGTGCCATGAGATGAAAAAGGTTGAAAATTGCTGCCCTAGAGGATTAGAGGGAGGATTTTCAGTCTTGAGAACTGTGAGAGAATAGGTTTCTGCTCTTCTCAGATATCCAGCCTGTGTAGCATCTTCTCACTACAGCCTCAGGAAACTAGCAAACCCCCTACCTAATTTTTTTTTTCTTCTGAAAATCTCATTTAGCCTAGATCCAGATGAAATTTCATTCCTTCTGTGGAGATTTTTCTGACTCCACCGATGCATGGATACCGATTTCCTCAGCCCCTGTACTTTCACTGTCTTTTTGGAACACTCTTGGGCAAAACTAATTACTTTGTAATATTTTTAGATATTTCTGTTGTGGCCTCTATTCTGAACTCTGATTCTTTTGTGGATTAGCTATATAAGCCACAGATATTTTTCATCCAAGTTTGATTATTATTAAAGTTGGTACCGGAGGCCACAAATGTCAAACTAATATTTGGTGATAAAATTTTAATGATAATATTTAAGAAACTTTTCACACAAGTGCTTCTGATCATGTAAAGCAATGAATTATCTATCACTTTCATTTATAAGAAAAATAGTAAAGCCTAGCAAATATTTACATGGCAGTTACCATGAAAACTATGTGGAGTCTATACTATTCTGTATCCTTTTCCTTAATAATTTTTTTCCTAGAAAGAGTGATCTTTTCCATAATATTGAAAGATTTGATAGTTCCAAGGACAAGTATCTTGTAACCTTTCTATTTTGAATGTTTGATTTAGGAAAGAACAACATTTAGAATTGTGAAAAATTGCTCATTTAAAATGATAAGCTTTGTTTGGCATATAAGTTGATTTTCTTAATACTCCTGTGTTAAATAACCTGCTGATTCTGGCCTCATTCATGTGGTTCTGATGAACTCAACTACTCTGAAGAGCCTTTGGTCAGCTTCTCCAGAGAAATAGAACCAATAGGCAATATAGAGATGCACAGAATGAGATTTCTTATGATGGCTGAGAAGTCCTATGATGTGTTACCTGCTGGTGGGAGACCCAGGAAACCTGGTGGTGTAGTTCCAGTGATGTCCTGAAGGCCTGAGGATCACGGACACCAGTGCTATCAGTTCTAATCTCAGACCAAAGGCCAGAGAACCAGGAGCCCTGATGTCCGGAGAAGGTGATGTCCAGCTTGAGCAGAAGGTAAACTCACTCTTCCTCCACATTTTGTTGTATTTGGGCGCTCTGTGGATTGGATGATACTTTACCCTGCTGAGGACAAGCTTCTTTACTCAGTCTACCCACTGAAATGTTCATGTATTTCAGAAACACCCCAAAGACACACCTGGAAATAATCTTTTACCAACTACCTGGGCATCCTTTAGCCTGGTCAAACTGACACAGTTAAACATCAAATAAAGATAAGTAGTATTTTATAATGCTTTATTTTCCAAGTAAAATAAATATGGCTAACAAATCAGACTTCAAAACAGTGAACATCGTTGTAAAATTTATATCATAGTGTGTTCTCATTATGTACCAGAAATATACTGGATTTTTAGCAGCTATATTCTAATGGACTGTACAACTGGCCATAGGGATGTAAGAAAAATAAAAGGCTAGTGAAGAAGAGAGGCCATTCTTTTTTGGACAAGTAGGAAAAGTTTAAATTGCTGAGCAATGATTTTTTTTAGGATTTATAGTTCATATTTATATATTGCAGTGATTTTTGCTGCCAAAATGTTGGCACATCAATAGAGCTGAACTAATCCTTTGAGTCATTCCATAATCTACAAGGAGCTGTCAAAGCCTCGAATGTGAAGGATGACAGATTCGCCTGCTTTTGAAGCCTGATTCTGTCTACCTGATGAGCATCAGTCTGGCACAGACTGTCCAGTTACTGAATCTAGTAGATGGGTGAGAGGAAAGGCAGTCCTAGAAAAAAATAGGGCATCCACCACAATATCCAGCCAAGATTCATTCGGATGGTACATGGCAGAATTCCAACTGCAGCGCATTTACTCAGACGGTAGCATTTAAGCTTTATCCAATCAGACGTTGGGAATCACAGAGCATTAGCTGTTCTTAGAAGTGACTGCGAACAGGGATTTGGAAGACATCAGGTGTTGCTCATTCTATGTGTCTTTGCCTTGGTATTTTCTCTCAGGATGTTTACAGTTGACTCTAATTCTCGATGGCTTTGGCAGCCCGCAGGCTAGTATGTTTTCAGTTTTGCTATGCAAGGGATAGTGTACATACTTCATTCCTCAGATTTAAATGTTGTAGAGGGATGTGCTAATTAGTGTGACTTTGCTCAAGGGTCCAAAATGCCATTAAAGTGCTTGAGCGCAATGATTGGTAATTCCCTCTACAACAACATGGAAAGAACAATTCCCTCAAATAAGAGGGCACTATGCTATTTCTGGACATTCAGTAATTAAGCAAATTTATCAGTCTGAGACTATTAGCTAGAAACTGGTTATCATTTAAGTAAAAAAACCCAACAGACTTTATAAAATTTCTAATAGTATAGATTGATCAAAAAATGAAAATATTTTTCTGTGTGCATATGAGAGAGCAAGGGAGAGAGAGGGATGGATTTTTGTGTCTTACTGGTTCTGAAAGAATTATTTTATGTCTTTTCTGTTTATTTTTAGAAAATAAAATCCAGAAATGGTTTAGACAGCCATATGAGATAGATGTTAGAGGTCACTTCTAATAAAATATTTAAATAACAATAAAGTGATCAATATGAAAATGGTAGGCAAGTTAGTCAAGACTGAGAGAATTCATAAGTGGAATCCTTGATATATCAGTTTGAAAGTGGATTTCTTTGTACTCTTTGTGCATTTTCCTGACCTTCGCTGTGCCACTCTGAAACTGACTACATCCACCAACACTGTTCTTGGTCCTCCTACGCACCAGATGAACAGTTGCCTCCGTGACATCATGCAAGCCCAAGATCATGCAAGCCCCAGAAGACCGTAAGAAGCACCCAGCCTACCAATACACTCAGAAAAGCTAAAATAAAAGCTGTTTAAACCACCAAATTGGGAAATGTTTGTTACAAAACATTATCATGGCAATAGATAACAGATAAAAACAGCAGCAGCTTGGCATTCATTCTCCGAATACACAATGCTGAGAAGAGGATTTACTTAACTTCCCTATGTAGCTTTATTTTTTTATTTCTGAAGAACAATTTGTAAATACTGTGATTCCCCAATTTATAGAATGTATGTATACATGGGTATTTTTAAGGAGGCTACTGGGTAGTTATTATTTCTGTTTTTTAAAAATGAAGAATTTGAGCATCTGTGGCATCCGTTGTTACTTCACTTTTACTTCTGATTTTATTCATTTGAATTCTCTCTGTTTTTTGATAATTTGGTTAAAGTTTCATCACTCTTGTTTATCTTTTCAAATAACTACCTTTTGGTTTCATTGATCTTATGGGTTTTTTTTGTGTTTTTTTTTTGTTTTTTTTTTTAGTGTCTATGTCATTTATTTCTGCTCTGATCTTTATTATTTCCTTCTTTGTGCTTACTCTGAGATTTTCCAGTTGTTCTTTTCCTAGTTCTTTTAGATGTAGAATTAGATTGTTTACCTGAGATTTTTCTTGCTTTTGTGGGAGTAGGCCTGTAGTGCTATACATTACCCTCTCAGGGCTGCCTTTGCTGCATCCCAGAGGTTTTGGGTTGTTGTGTGTTCATTTTCATTTGTTTTCGGGTGATTTTTTTGCTGATCTCATTGGTAACTGGTTTACCTCATTGTTTAACAGTTTGCTATTTAGCCTCCAAGTGTTTGAATGTTTTTGTGTTTTTGTTGTTGTAGACGGTTTCTAGTTTCATGCCATTGTGATCTGCGAAGATGCTTGATGTGATTTCAATCTTCCCAAATTTCCTAAGACTTATTTTGTGTCACAAGATGTGGTCTAAATTTGAGAACTTGAGCATCTAATTACGTATCTGTTGCTTACTTGTATGTCTTCTTGGGAGAAGTGTCTGTTCAGGTCCTATGCCCATTTTGTAATTGGATTGTTTGTTTCATGTTGCATATGAGTTCTTTATATATTTTGGATATTAACCCCTTGTTTAATGGAACTGTTGTTTGCACATATCTTCTCCCATTCAGTTGGTTGCCTTTTTGTTTTGTTGGTGGTTGCTTTTGCTGTGCAGAAGCTTTTTACATTGTAGCACCATTCATTTATTTTTGCTTTTACTTCTTTGCCTTTGAGGTCAAGTTCATAAAGTATTCTTTAAGACCAAGGCCCTTATGTTTAGTACTTATGTTTTCTTTATGAAATTTGTTGTTTCAGGTACTCAACTTTACTAGCTATTAGAGAAATACATATACAAAAACTGTTGGGTTAGCCAAAAAGTTTGTTTATAGTAGCACTCAGGTGTCTTTAACTTCATTCAAAACAATTTTGTTACCTTGTATTGTGACAGCTATCATATCAGTGTTTGCTTAAAAAGAACTTATCAAAATTGATGACTTTTTGTGCAGCCATTTAACATTAAAGATGGAAAAAATAAGCAATATTTTCTGTGCACTATGCTTTATTATTTCAAGAAAAGTAAAAACACAACTGAAATGCAAAAAAAAAAAAAAAGGATTTGTGCAGTGCATGGAGAAGGTGCTGTGACTAATCAAACATGTTCAAAGTGGTTTGTGAAGTTTCTTGGTACCATTGACATTTTGACCAAATCATTCTTTGCTGTGGGGCTGTCTTATGCATTGGAAAATGTTCAGCAGCATCCCTGGCCTCTACCCTCTAGAAGCTAATAGCAGGAGTTAGCCAACACATTCAAAATATCCAGATCAATAAAGTTCTTGGTTAAAATGAAAAATGTGTCTTTCATTTTATGGAAAAATCTGACTGGGCTTTTTGGCCAACCCAATACAATGAGCCAGGACCTCACACCTTCTAGAATGGCTGTTATCAGCAAGATGAGTAACAACAAGTGTTGGAAAGGTTGTGGAGGAAAAAGAACGATCATTCCCTGCTTTTGGAAATGTAAACTAGTACAGACACTAGGGAAAACTGTATGGAGGCTCCTCAAAATAGAGTTACCAACTGATCCAGCAACCCCTCTACATAGTATCTACTCAAAAAAAATTAAAAACATTTATGTGCAAAGATATATGGAGCCCAGTGTTCATTGCAAAATTGTTCATAGTGGCCAAAACATGGAAACAACTAAAGCATCCTTCACTAGGATGATTGGAAAAAGATTATGTGGTCCACACATACAACGGATTCCTACTCTGCCCTAAGAAAAGATGAGATACTGCCATTTGTGACAACATGAATGAATCTTGAGAATATTATGCTAAGCAAAATAAGTGAGACAGAAAAATGTAAGAACCATATGAGTTCACTCATGTGTGGGATATAAAAGTAAAAGCAACAAATAAACAAACAAGAAAAATCTTCTATACAATATGGTGGCTGCCAGATGGAAGGGATAGGCAGGGGTAGTAAAGAGTAAAGAGGGTCAAATATATTGTGATGGGAGAAGATCTGACTTTGGGTGGTGGGCACACAATTCAGTACACAGATGAGGTAGCACAGAAATGTTTGCATGAAAATTATATAATCTTCTTAACCAATATCACCCCAATACATTTTATTAAAAATGAAGAATGTGAGATTTAGAAAAATTTTAATTGAAAAAATAATGAGAATGATATAAAATTTGGACCTTCTCACAAAAGTAAAAGTTTTGTCTCTTATGTGAGTTAAGATCAAATATTAGAAAAGCCAGATGTCTGTTTTGTTTGCGATAATGTCAAAAGGCTTAAGCAAGTCATTGTGTTTCTTCAGAGTGTTTATGAAAAAGTGATGGTTTTGTCAAGTTAAGGAGTTACCTCCAGGATAAGCCTAATGTAGACCTTCTAAGATTTTGCTTTGAAAAACAAAAATGAATATTACTCTTTTCTTCAAGTGGGTGTATTTTTCTCTCGTGTTTTTCCTTCAGTCTTATAGAAGATGAATGAATGAAAAGTATAGGTGGAGGGACTGAGCAAAAAGGAAAAAGGACTCATAGACATGGAAACAGTTTGAGGATCGCTGGGGAGAGGGGAGCATAAGGGGACTAAATGGTAATGGAAGAAATATGATAATAAAAAAAGAAGTATAGGTGTGAAGTAAAATAGAAGAAAGTAAAGGCAGATGGGAAAGATAGAGGGATACTCATTCCAGAAAGACTGAAACCAAAGAAAAACAAAATAGGAATTAAACAGTGATGGCTTTTGGCCCTGGGTTCTAGCAAAGTTTTGAGTTGATGTATTGTTATTTAGGATGCCTGATTCCTTCAACTGGGCCTGCAGAGATGTGGGAAAATCCTAGCATAGGAATGTTAAGTATTCACGTATATTTCAATGTGTGTTGACTCCCACTGACTCCTGTACAACTAGAAAGGTCATCCATTTCAGGGGTGTGTGTGGCTTTGGGAGACATGTAGACAGAGTTGTGGGTGAGGAAGAGTTTACCTTCCTGGTATTCAAAGGCAACAGAATCAACGCTGACGATTAATTGTGTGATGGTTCTTGCCTTTCAATTTTTTCATAAGTAAAAGGCCATTATTAACTGCAAATATAATTTGTGAACAGAATTATATTGCCACTGAAATAAAAAGTTTGTAGTAGAATGACTGGGATATACATATAAAATAGAATTAAAATTAAATAATAATTGTAAGGAGAATTCTACAGAGATATCGTGATGTTTACTTACAATCCTATGTTTGCCACTTAAATTAGCTTTCTTATTGCAGTTAAAAAATACAACATTAAACTTACCATATTAAGCATGTACAGTTCAAGAGTGGTATGTATATTCATGCTATTGTGTAACAGACCTCTTGACTATCTAGCTTTAGAGCTCAGCAAGCATTATAGTTCCAGAGAATTAGAATTATGTTTCTGAAGTTTGGGATAAGCATACGAAATTTCAGCAGAATTTCTTCCAGGATGTGAGCCCAAGTGTTACAATACTGTTGTGAATTACTGGATCTCAAATTATTTTCCCCCATTGCCATGTATGTTAGGTACTCAGAACTGTAAAGCAGGTTTAACCATGAGTTTACATGGTTAAGTGGTAAGTAAAGAAGCAGAAAAGGAAGTATTGGTATATTTATTGGCCATCTGTATATCATCTTTGGAGAAGTGTCTGTTCAGGTTCTTTGGCCATTTTTTAAATTAGATTGTGGGGTTTTATTTATTTATTTTTTGGGTGTTGAATTTTAAGTTCTTTATAGATTTTGAATATTCAGCCCTTATCACATATGCCATTGGTAAGTATGTTCTCCCATTCAATAAATTGTCTTTTTATTTGTTGATGGTTTCCTGTACTGTGCAAAAACTTTTTAGTGTGATGGAGTTCCATTTGTTTATTTTCTTTCATTTCCCTTGTTCAAAACAATAGATATATCAGAAAAAATATTGCTACAAGAAACATCCAGGATTTTACTGCCTATGTTTTTTTTTCTAGGATTTTTATGATTTGAGTCTAACATCTAAGTCCTTAATCCATTTTGAATTTATTCTTGTGTATAGTTTAAGAAGTTAATCTAGTTTCATTTTTTGTGTATACTGTCCAATTTTCTTACCACGATGTATTGAGCAGACTACCCTTACCCCATTTTATGTTTTTTGCCTCCTTTGTTAAATATTAACTGGCCATAAGGGCATGGATTGATTTCTGGGCTCTCTATTCTTTTCCATTGATTGCTATGACTATTTTTATGCCAGCACCATGCAGTTTTGATTACTATGGCTTTGTAGTAAAGTTTGATATCAAGTAGTATGATGCCTTCAAATTGGTTGTTATTTCTCAAGATTGCTGTGGCTATTCCAGGGTTTTTGTGGTTCTATATAAAATTTTGGAATATTTGTTCTAGTTCTGTGAAATATGCCATGCATTTCTTGATAGGAATTGCATTAAATTTGTAGACTGCTTTGGGCATTTTAATGAAGTTAATCCTTTCTATCCATGCACATGGTATAGGTATCCACTTATTTGTATCTTCTTCATTTTCTATTTTCACTGTCTTCTAATTCTCCAAGAACAGGTCTTTTACATCCTTGGTTAAATTTATTCCTAGGTATTAATTTTTTAAATGCTGGTTGTTCTTTTTTTTTTAGATTTTATTTATTTATTTTTAGACAGAGAGGAAAGGTGGGAGAAATAGGGGAAGTGAAACATCAATGTGTGGTTGCCTCTTGCACATCCCCTACCTGGGACCAGGCCTGCAATCCAGGTATATGCCCTGACTGGGGATCAAACTGGAGACCCTTTGAATCACAGGACAGCACTCAGTCCACTGAACCACACCAGCCAGGGTTATTCCTAAGTATTTTTGATGCAGTTGTGAATGGGATTGTTTTCTTAGTTTCTCTTTCTGACAGTACATTATTGATGTATGAAAATGCAACCAATTTCTGGATGTTTATTTTATATTCTGCTACTGTACTGAATTCATTGATTACTTTTAGTAGTTTTTAGGTGGCATCTTCAGGGTTCTCTATGTACAGTATCATGTCATCTTTAGTTAATGACAGTTTTACTTCTTCCATTCCAAGTTAGATGTATTTTATTTCTTCTTCTTATATGATTGCTTTGGTTAGAATTTCCAGTACTGTTAAATAAGATGGTGAAAGCAAATATCCCTATCTCATCACAAATAATCAGAGAAATGGAAATTAGAATTACAATGAGGTATCACCTCACACATGTCAGAATAATTATCATCAGGAAATCAACAAACAGCAAGTACCAGTGAGGATGTGGAGGAAAGAGAATCCTTGTGCCCTCTTGGTGGGAATGCAGATTGGTGCAGCCACTGTGGAAAACAGTATGGGGTTTCCTCAAAAAATTTAAAATAGCCCCGGCTTGTGTGGCTCAGTGATTGAGTGCTGGCCTGCAAACCAAAGGATTGCAGGTTTGATTCCCAGACGGGGCACATGACTGGGTTGTGGGCCGGGTCCCCAGGAGGGGGTGTGTGAGAAGCAACCACACATTGATTTTGTCTCCCTCTCTCTCTACCTTCCTTTCCCTCTGTCTAAAATAAATAAACAAAATCTAAAAAAAAATTAAAAATAAATTTTTCTTACTACCCAGTGATTCCACTTCTTGGAATGTATTTGAAGAAATTCAAGATACTAATTCAAAAGAATATATACACCTCTGTGTTCATCGCTGCACTATTTACAATAGCCAAGATTTGGAAACAGCCCAAGTGCCCATCAGTAGCTGAGTAGATAAAAAGTGATACATTTGTACAATGCAATACTACTTAGCTATAAAAAAGAAGGGAAGCTTACCATTTGCAATAGCATAGATGGGTCTGGAGAGCATAATACTAAGCGAAATAAGCCAGTCAGGTAAAGTCAAGTACCATGTGATTTCACTCATATATGGAATCTAATGAACAAAATAAACTAAAAATAAAATAGAAACAAACTCATAGAGAACAGACTGACAGAAGGGAGGGGATTTGTGGGGCTGGGTGAAAAAGGTGAAGATATTAAGGAACAAAAACTCATAGATGCAGACAGCAGTATGGTGATTAATTAGAGGTAAAGGGGGTGAGGGGAGGTATAAGATGGTATGGGGAAATAAATAGTGATAGAGGAGACTTGGGGTGTTGAACACACAATGCAACATACAAATTATGTATTAAAGAATTGCATACCTAAAACATACATAATTTTATTAACCAATATCACCCCAATATTTTCAATAAAAAAGAGAGTGTTGGGCTGGCTACAGAAGTTAATAAAGCAGAGTTCTTGGTTTTTATGGCTGCTATATCCTGTTCAGAATTGATAGGTAGTGTATAATGCTAATCCAGAGCCTCTATTTTGATAAAACCCACCAGGATTCATAATGTCGTGGATAAATTGATGTAAGTCAATTTTTATCTTCTCGTTACTTTTGGATTTGTAGTACCCTCATTGCCAACAGGTTTAATTCATATCAGAAGGGTAGTTTTAAATGGTTTTTCTCCAAAAAAAAAAAAAAAAGATGGAGTTATTTGTTTGCTATCCCAGTCAAGACTTAAGATGTTGCTCTCAATGTAAAATCAAGCTCACACCTGAGGTCAAAGACGGATCATGAGTCAACATTCAGATCATGTATATTTAGTGGGATGTTCCTGTAGATCATTTTGTAGAAAGGAGAAACATATTTTGGAATCAGGGATTCTCTCTATACTCTGCCTGGCATAATGTCACTCCTAAAAGAAAAGAAAAAAAAACATTTATTTTTTTTCTTGTGAAAAAGCAGAGAAGCCAGAATTATTTTTTTGTGGACACTATTGCAGATGTCCCCATATCCGCCCATTTTGCCCCCCTCCACCTCGCACCGCATCCCAGCCCTCACCACACTGTTGTCTGTGTTCATGGGCTATGCATGTACACATATATATTCTTTGGCTGATCTCTTCCAGTCCCCGCTCCCACCCAACACCTCTCCTCTGAGATCTGTCAGTCTGTGCCCTGTATCCTTGCCTCTGGTTTTACTTTGTTCACCAGTCTATTTTGTTCATGAGATTCCACATATCAGTGAGATCACATAGTATTTGTTTTTCTCTGACTGACTTGTTTCTCATAGCATAATCATTTCCAGGTTCTTATATGCTGTTGCAAAGGGTAAAAGTACCTTTTTTTTTTTTTTTAACAGCAGCATAGTAATCCATTCAACTACTGATGGGCTCTTGAGCTGTTCCGGCTCTTGGGTATTGTAAATAATGCTGCAATAAACAAGGGTGCATACATTTTTTATTGGTGTTTCAAGATTGTTAGGATATATGCCCAGAAATGGGATCACTGGGTCAAGCAGTAATTTCATTTTTAGTTTTTTGGGAAAACTCCATACTGTTTTGCACAGTGGCTGCACCAGTCTGCATCAGTCTGCATTCCCACCAGCAGTGCATTAAAGTTATCTTTGCTCCACATCCTTGCCAACACTTGTTGTTTGATGATTTATTGATAATAGCCATTTTGACATGTGTGAGGTGACATCTTATTGTGCTTTTAAATTGCATCTCTCTTATGATTAGTGATATGGAGCATCTTTTGTATGTCTGTGGGCCATTTGTATGTCCTCTTTGGAGAAGTGTCTATTCAGGTCCATTGTCCATCTTTAAACTGGGTTCTTTCTCTTCCTGGTGTTGAGTTGTATAAATCCTTTATATATTTTGGAAATTAACCCCTTATCAGATGTATCATTGGCAAATGTGTTCTTTCATACAGTAGATTCCCTTTTCATGTTCTTGATGGTTTCTTTAGCTGTGGAAAATCTTTAAGTTTGATGTAGTTCCATTTGTTTATTTTTTCTTTGTTTCTCTTGCCCTAGGAGATATACCAGCAAAAATATCACTATGTGGGATGTCTGAGATTTTACTATCTATTTTTTCTTTTAGGATTTTTATGGTTTTGTGACATACATTTCAGTATTTTATCCATTTTGAGTTTATTCTTGTATATGGTATGTCAGTAGTTTAATTTCATTATTTTTTGCATATCCTAGTCCAATTTTCCCAATATCATTTATTCAAGAGACTGTTTTTACTACATTGTACACTCTTGTCTCCTTTGTCAAATAATTTTGACCATGAATTCAGGGTTGATTTCTAGGTTTTTTGTTCTGTGCCATTGATCTGTATGCCTTAACCAAGGAGGTAAAAGACCTTACTCAGAAAACTATAACATTGAAAAAGAAATAGAAAAATACATAAACAAGTAGAAGTGTATACCATGTTCATGGATTGGAAGAATTAACATCATTAAAATGTTCATACTACCCAAAGCAATGTATAGATTCAATGTAATTCCTATTAAAATACCAATGACATAGTTCACAGTTCTGGAACAAATAGTCCAAAATTGTATGTGAAACCAAAAATGATCCAGAATAGCCTCAGCAATTTTGAGAATGAAGAACAAAGTTTGAAGAGTCACGATACTGGATATCAAACTGTACTACAAAGTCATTGTAATCAAGACAGCCTGGCACTGGCACAAGCCAGATTTTTTTTTTTTTTTAATCCTCACCAGAGGACATGTTTAGAGAAGGGAAGGGATGGAGAGAGAAAGGGAGAGAAACATCGATGTGAGAAAGAAGTTATCAATCAGTTGCCTCTCGTATGCACCCTGACTGGAGACCAAACCAGGAAGCCAGGTACCTGCCATGAGTGGAAATCAAACCCATGAACTTTCAGTTTCCAGAACAATGTTCCAACCATCAGAGCCACTTCTACCAGGGAAAAAATTTTTTAATCAATTTTATTGAGATAAATTTAAACACTATGAGATTTACTTAGTGTATAATTTTCTGAATATTGACAAATATTTCTGTCATGGTAACCACCACCACAGTCATGAATTATTTTATCACTGGTGTCCTTTTGCTGTCAGGCCTATTACCTACAGTCTTCTGGAGAATGCTGACTGACTTTCTGTCACTAGTTTGGTCTCTCATAGAATTTTATTTAATTTATTTTAAAAAATATTTTATTTTTTTAAATTAAATTTATTTATTTGTAGAGGGAGAAGAAAAGTAGGAGAAGGAGAGGGAGAGAAACATCAATGAGTGGTTGCCCCTCACACGGCCCACATTGGGGACCTGGCCTGCAACCCAGGCCTGTGCCCTGACTGGGAATTGAACTGGCGACAGTTTGGTTCACAGCCCACACTCAATCCACTGAGTTACACCAGCCAGGGCTCTCTCATAGAATTTTAAATGAATGGAAACACTTCAGAACATAGTTTTTGTGTCTAGTTTTTCATTTAGTGTAATGTCTGAGATTCACTTATGTTGCATGTGTATTAGTAATTTGATCCATTTTATTTTTTACTAATATTAAATCACATAGATATAGTTTGTTCACTAAGAATTTACCAGTCCATGAGCATTAGCTTGTTTGCAGTTTTTGTTTACAGCAAATAAAGCTGTCATGAAAATCTGAATACAAGTCTTTATGTGGACGTATATTTTTATTTTGCACCTAGTCTAAGAGTCAGATGTATGGCTCATACCGTAAATGCTCACACAGCTTGTATGAAGATACCAGACTGTTTTCAAAAGAGGCTGTACCATTTTGCATTCCCATAAGCAATGTATGAGAGCTCTAATTGCTACAGCTAGTGACACATTATAATCAGCTCCATTAATTGTAGCTATTATATTGTGTGTACACTGTAATCTCATTGTAGTTTTAATTTGCTTTTCCTAATGACTAATTATTTTTATGTGCTTGTTTTCCACCCTCCATCTTCTTTGGTAAAGTGTCTGTCCAAATGTTTTGCCCAATTTTTACTGTAATATATGTCCTATTAAAAGTTATTGTTGGGTTGTAAAATGTATTTATATATCCTGAACTTTATCATACATTTTTATAAATACTTTATCCTAGTCAGTAGCTTATGTTTTAATTTTCTATTATTTCTATCTCTATGTAATAAAGACGGGGCCATACTAGTGTCTCTGACTTGAGTTCATCTGAACTCTTCACCGTTGCTTATATGTAAATATTCTCTGATAGTGAGGAACCTGTTTCCCATGATCAATACTTCATTCATTCATTCATTCATTCAACTCTAGACTATGTGTAAATAATGTGCATAATTGCTAGCCTGTGCCCTACCAGATAGAATTCACCGACTGCAGTACAGTGTTGGAATGAATGAATTCTCAGCCTCCACTGCATACCTACAAAATAAGAAACACTTGGGTTGGGCCCAAACAATCTCTATTTAGCAAGTCCTCCAAGTTATTCTGATAAACCCTAAAACGGGTGAGCAACTGATGAAGAACTGCTTCAGGATTTATAGTATATATTTTTAACTTAGTTACTTTCAAATAATGTTATGTCATGTCATTGGAGTGTAAGAGACAACGATATACTTCCATTACTTCCTTGTCATCCATTCTGCTGTTGTCATTAAACATTTTGACTTTACATATATTATAAAAGCCACAATTATCTTTTAGTTTACACATGTTTGCCATTTATCTGAAAAAGTATTTATTTTACCCTTAATTAATTATCTTTACTAATTATTATTAATGCATACTAATATGTTTGTATTAATTTATTACATCTCTTATGAATTATTTTTGTAGTGCTTGTTATAAAACATTAAATATAGTTTCTCTATTCACAAATGTCTGATGTAATATTAGAGACAGCTAGTAGGAGGAGTTTCCCCAAAAGATCTACAGAGACGTCGAGGCTCCAGGTCTTGCCCTGTGCAGCTGAGTCCCCTCTGGTGGGTCACAAATACTGACATATTATTCCAAGTCCCACCCTGGAGGCATAAAACTGCATGTGCCAGCAAAGGAGCCACAGGGAGGAAGCTCTAGACATGCTTGAGTCCATAGAAACATTCACGACGTTCTCTCAAAGGACGCAGCACATCTTCTGCTGGTGTGGAGGAACCAGAGAGAGCTCTTTGGGCTACCCAGGTCACCACAAAATCCTAGGACCTGCTGTTGCCTTCCTGGAAATGCTGGAAAAAGAGTTAACCCCATCCTGCTTTCTCAAAAATTTGCACCTCACCTCAGAACCCCAGGACTAACATTGCTGAAAACTGATACTCACTGAGGATGCCAGGGATCAGGCTGAGCCTCTAGTAAAATTACACATCCCTGCCAGGGTCCAGACAGCCCATAGGTTGCGCAGGAAGGACCAGAGAGGGCCTCCCGGCACTGCCAGAGCTTGGCATCCAGGAGCTGCTTTGCCTGGAAATGTTGGAGAAAGTATTACCCCCCTACCCAAATGTCCTTACATTTTTAACCAAACCTTGGAACCTAGAGCCACTGCCAAAAACTGAGGGTGTTAGTCTGGCTGAGTTCACAAAAGTATCCTAAGTCCCCTCGTTGTCCCTGACAGTGTTTGTGCTGCACTGGAAGACACAGAAATCTTATTTTATTTTTAATTTTGAAAGATATCTTTGCTGACCATAGAATTCTAAGTTGATAGTTTTTATTTTTCTTCAGTGTTTTAAAGATGATACTACACAAAATATCTTATGAAAAGCCTTTTATTAGTCTTATATATTTGTTCCTCTGTACATGATTTGTCATTTTCCTCCCCCTCTGGTAACTTTTAGACACTTTATCACTGCTTTCTAGCCATTCGTTGTTATGATATGTTGTGATTTTGTTTATGTTCATGTAGTTTACGTCTTTGAGATTCTTGGATTTGAAGTCTTCTACCTAAGTTTTCATTAAATTAAAACATTTTGGATATTTTTACTTCAATTTTTTTTCTGCTGTCCTCTTTCTAAAACTACAACAATACATAGACTTTTTAGATTGATATATTGTCTATTTATTTATTTTTTTAAAAAAATTCTTTGTTTTGGAACTTTCTATTTCTTTGATTGAACCTCAGCTTCTACAGTCTCCAACCTGTTGTTTGTCCCATTCACTGTAGTTACAATTGAAATAGTGCAATTTTCACCACTGAGTGCTCCTCTGGGCTGTTTTTATATTTCCTACTTTCATCCCTATCATATTTACATTTTTATGTACAAACACGGCATCACATACGTCATATTCACAATCGATTTTTTCAGTTTGGTCTTTTAATTCTATCATCTACTTCAATTTTATTCTGTTTCTGTTTACTGATTTTTCTTTGGTAATGAGTCATTTTTTTATTACTTTAACCTGTTGACAATTTTTTTTGTATCCTAGCGTTTTGTTCCAGAATGTTCTGGTAGACAGTTAAAGTATTGAGAGGGTTTGGATCCTATGAAAGCTTACTTTTGCTTTGTTAGGTTGAATGTAAACCTTTAGTTTAAAGCTAATTAAGAACCACTTCTGAGATAATTAGCTTCTAAGTACCCAATGTCTTAGCCTGTCTACTGTGGCTGGTGAAAAGAAAACTATTCCTAAGTGTTCTGTAAGGATTGTTTGCCCCGCCTCTTTGCAGGGGCACTTTTTTCAAAGCCTTATGGAATTTCACTTCACATTTGTACAGATCAGCATTTGGATTGACATTAGCAGGTAACCTCTGCCGATTTCCAGAGTTGTATCTCTTCAGTGCAAACTGTTCTCTCTGATATTTTGTCTCACGGCTCTTGTCAGATGTCCCTTCTCAAAGTTCAGTATCTGCCTACTTAATTGCTTGCAACTATTGGACTGTATTTGGGTTTCTCCTCTTTCTGCAGTGGCCTGGAATGGCATCTAGGCAGTAAATTGTTGCCAATCACTTATCTCATCGTCATACTGTTGCACCGAGTCTTGTCAGGGACTAAACAGTTGTTTCAGATGGTTGTCTGTTTCTCCAAGTGTCTGTGATGGTAGACACAGTGTCTCATAGTGTCCTATGGCTGTTACTCCCTCATGAAGAGACTCTTTTTTTATTGATGATTGAGTACACTTACTTTTTTGATATTTTAAACATATCTTTATTGAGTTTTTAAGGTTTTCCCATACTGTGCTAGTTGTTGTGGGTCACTGAACTTTAGTATAAGTTGGGATTCTTGCTTTCCAGGATGATTAAAAGGATAAAGATGTTGACTTTGCTGACCACTGATTAGATAGCAAGAAGTCACAAAGGATTTCAAAGATGTGAGTCTGTTTAAATTAAAGAAGTTTTCCCAAGATATGTTGTGATTCATTTTTAAGTAAACTAGAATCTTTTCTGTTAAAAGTAATACATTCATTATGATTATTGACAATACTGAAGATTGATTATTCCCCAAAAGTCCTTTTCCTGTACCTTAAGGAATATTAAAAACGTCATTTTGAATGCATTACTTTGCTGACATAAATTAAGAAATATTTCCTAGGTCCCTCAAAAGAGACTTGTGGTAGTTGGCAATGATGCAGATGACATGCTGGAGGCATTTCGTTGTTTGGGGAACCAAGTATCTTTGTTAGCACTGAAATGACTAGCCTAGGGAACAGAGAACAGATTCCGACTATAGAGAATGCAAAACTAGAATCAACCAACCCTCACACGGATTACAAGAGCTTGAAGGGTTCCATAGTCAAGAAAATTTTTTCCACAAGCGAAATGATAAGTCAAGGAAATGTTTGTTTGTTTTTTTTTCAAAGCTAGACTAAAAAAATCATCTGTTGAAAATTCAGAACAATAGACCTTCTTTCACATGGATTTGACATTCAAATTTATACCACCCAGTTGTCTAGAACACTGTCAGCCCAGGTATTAATTAGTATATAATTGTCTAAGGGTGAGGAAGCCCATTATGTGTGGGGTAGAAACAAATGCAAATTATGTCTCGCGGGAAAAACCTCCAACAAGCTCCACGGTGATACGCACAAACACATCACTGTTGAATGTAAGCTCAGAATTCATGAGCGACCACCTGTAAGGACATACGTGACTTTGTGCAAGGGTTAGAAAAACAGCACACGAGGGAGTGAGACTTTCAAAAATTTCAAATAATGAGTAAAAAATTGAAAATATAGAAACTTTCCAACTTGGAAAATGAAGAAGTAGGAATAAAAAAAACAAAGCAACTCATTTAATTCAAAGTAAGGCAATGAAAGATCAAAAAAGAGAAAGAGGAAAAAAACAGGCTGAATAGAAAGCACAGAATAAGATGTTTAACACAGATTCGAAGCTCTTGGTAGATATTATGGTTAAGTGTAAGAGGAACACACGTGTTTGTTAAGAAATAAAGTTTGTGAAATTGATTTGAAAAATCTAAATGTGTTGCATATAAAAGATACCCTAAAATATAAGGACATTATAAATGAGAAAGTGATAAAGTGATAAAGGACAGATTTTTACTAAATAATCCTGGGAAGAAAATTCATGAGCAGTTATAATAATTCTAAGCTTGCACACTATTACAACTTCAAAGTATTTAACAGAAATGAAACAATGATGGAATTTCAATGAGAAATTGACAAACCTACAATAATCGTAAGGGATTTATTACAAATTTACATAAAGAAACCAAAAATGATTAAGGAAAGGAGATAAAATGTTTAAAGAATACTACAAATATGCTTCACTTAATAGACACATAGAAACTTGCACAGAAAAGGTAGGTAATACACACTCTTTTCAAGAATACACTGAATATTTATGTAATTGGACCATAAAAACAATATAAATAGCTTTCAAAGAACTGGAGATCGTATAAAGTGCGGTCTTTGAAAATAACAAAATTTAGATATAGATCAAGGACAAAAAGCAAAAAAATAACATACTGGTATATTATGAAGAAATAAAAATTTCTAAATTTTAAGAGCCTATTAAGGAGTAATTGTAGAAATCACAAAATCCCAGAATAAACATATTATAACCTAATTATGTAGATTCAAGTAAGTTAATACTTAATGGAATTTTATAATTATAAATGAGTATATTAGCTAATAATGATTTAATGTTAAAATGCTAAACATTTACATTTTTAAATATATTCTAAATATTTTGAATGTATAATATAATAGCAAGCTATTTTAAAGGTATCTATTTTTTAAAGTTTCAAACCACACTTTGAATCAGATATAATTAAAACTCATTTTATAGGTGAAGAGTGTGAGGCGTGGAGAGATTATATAACATGCACAAGAACTTAGTAAATTCAGAGTAAATTCAAATGAATAAGCTAGCTGCAACACCAATGGTCTTAGTCACTAATGCCTTTTTTTATCCTCACTCAATAACATTTTTTCATTGCTCTTAGAGAGAGGAAGGGAGAGAGGAAAACATCCACATGGCAGAGAAGCATCAGATTGGTTGCTTCCTGCACACACTGGGTTTGGGGACCATCTGGGCCCAGACAGAGGACCAAACCCCAAACCTAGGCATCCTGACCCAGGATTGAACCACACCTGAAGGTTACAGGGGCTCCACCCAAGTGAGCCACACCAGCCAGGACATTAGTCACTAAGGCCTTTTATACTTTGGTTAAAAAAAACCCCCAGCAAATTAAGTCCCTGAATGGTAAAAGCAAACAAAAAATCATAAAAAAATAGAGATTAATAAGACATAAAAGGCAGATGTATCTACAGATGTAACAAATATAATAAAGGTATAAATATTACATGCCTTAAATTTTAAAACTTTCATAAAATGAACATTTATTGGGAAAACAGCTCATTTAAGTTGAGTGAAGAAGAAATGGAAAAGCTGCATAGACCTACACAGTCAGCAAGTGAAACGTGTAACACACAGCACACATCTACAAACAAGTATCATATTTGAGAAATAATTTTATCAAAAATTCAAGAAATTATAATCATCTACAAACTTCCAGAAATTATAATTTTGTACTAACTTCCAGGAAAAAAAGAAAAACAATGTGTTTTATGAGACTTGATAACCTGGATACCAAATGAGAAATGTACAATATGGGAAAGATTATTCCAGATAGTTCTCACAAATAAGTAAATGAAAATTCCCGAACAGAATTTTAGTTATCTTAATTTACTAGTTCAATAAAGTACATAGAATGACAAACTTAGTTCATCCTGTGAACTCACTAACATTCAAATATTAGAAATCTAGCAATGAAATATAGCACATTAATGGATTATGTAAAAAACCAAATGATCATTGAAAATTTGCAGATAATTATTTAATGAATTAACTTCAACTTAGGCTAAAACTCTTAAAAATATTATGAAAACACAAAGTAAAATTCATTCTACAAAATAACTGGCAGTACTCTTTAAAAGCATCAAGTCATTAAAGACAAGGAAAAACTGAGGAATTTGAACTGTTTGGAGGAGGCTAAGGAGATATAAGAAAGAACTAAACATAAGTGGCAAACGTGGTCAAATTCACATACAAGCTGTGGTTTACTTAGTGGTATTGTACCAATGTCATTCTCCTTATTTTGGTAATTGTACTTTCCTTATGTAAGGTCTTACCAGTGGTGCACAGTGGATGAAGGGTACATGGAAACTCTCAGTCCATTATCATCTCAGCCCCTAACAAGTGACTAAGCTGGTTGCGGTCTCATGCCCCAAGAGGTTATGGGTTCCATCCTTGTTCTAGGCACATACACCCAGTCTGGGCATGTTCTGGACAACCCATCCAAGTGTCTCTCCCTCTCTATATAAAATCAATAAACACATCCTCCGGTGAGGATTAAAAAAGAAAACTAACCCATTGTCATCATTGTCATTTATATTGTAAATCTATTTGGTATGTTTTCAAATGCAAAAAAAAAAAAATAACATGTAATCTTGTTCCTACTTTTATTAAATTTTGTTATTTAAAAAAGACTTTGAATGCTTTATTTTCACTCTACTTTTTGGAACATGTTAAATGGCATTGTTGGAAGTTTTGCTAATGCTAATTTTTAGATTTTATTTATGTTGTGTTTAGCAGAATAATTTACCATGACATTTTTTCTCAGATACTCTTTAGATGTTAGTTTTTCATTCTCCTTTGTTTTCTCTTTTATTCTCAGTAAATTAGCTTAGCTAGTGGTTTATTTATTTTACTTTTTCCATTTGCATTTTCAAAGGGCCACATCATTCATTGATTTACTTATTTAGTTATGATTTTCTGCTTTCTACTTCATTAATTTCTGCTTTTATGTTACCTAGTTTCTTCCTCCAACATTTTTAGTGTTATTTTTTGTGCTTTTTAAAACTGTTTCTGCTTAATGGTTAATAAATTTGCATTTATTCTTTTTGTATTATAAATATTTAAAGCAATATATTTTCCCTTTCCAGAGTGCAATCTATTTATTCTAGTAAATAATAACTTTAGTAGCAATATTTCTTAGATATTCCAAAGTTTTGGTTTTGATTTATATTTTATTTAAATCTTTTAAAAGTCATTTGGGATGGGGGTATAAGAGGACTGAATGGTAATAGAGAAAATACTATAAAGATTAAATAAAAAATAAATGCTATTTCTAAATTTTGCATTGTCTTGTTTTCTTTTTTATAGCTTGCTTTCTTTTTAAATTTTTATTGTACTTTTTTGATTATCATTTAACCCCCTTACACCCTCTTCCCTCTGCAAAGATAGGGGGTAGAAGGATCCAGCAAAAATGAAAAAGGACTCATGAACATGGACAGCAGTGCTGTTTTCAACTTATCATCAATTTCTAGTTTTACAGTAATATGATCAGAATACATAACTTCATTTTTTAGAAAAGGTTTTGGTTTCTTTGTGATTAAGATATTTTTTACCCCTGAAAAGAAAGTCTCCTTTCTTTTTTTTTATAATATATATTCCCAAAGCATCTATTAGATTTCTATTATATTTATGTACCTTCTTTTTATGTGCTGATAGAAATAAATTGTCTTCTAATTCTTGTTTCTGTGTTTCTCCTTGCATTCCAGTAGTTTTTATTAATGAATATTAAAACTCTACTGTTTGATTTTAAAGTCATTATAAATGCTCCTTCCTCCTTATTACAATTGTCATGATTCTCTCTCAACTTTTAGATTTTTCTTGTTTCAAATTAGTTCTACTTAATATTTATATCAGGATACTTGGAAGAAAAGTATTGTCTTTTGATACGTTTTCATGATTCCATTTTCCCTTTATTTTTAGAGTGCCATTCTTTGTCTTGGAGAAAGTTTAACAGTTTTCTGCCTTTTACTCCCATCCCTGCCCACCCCCAGCCCTCCCCACCTCCCTCCCATTTCCACACCCCCCTTGTTTTTGTCCATGTGTCCTTTATACTTGTTTCTGCAAACCCTTCCCCTTTTCCTCTGAAATTCCCTCCCCTCTTCACTCTGGTCACTGTCAGCCTGTTCTGTATTTCAGTGTTTTTGGTTATATTATGCTTGTTTGTTTGTTTTATTGATTAAGTTCCTGTTAAAGGTGAGATCATATGGTATTTGTCTTTTACTGCTTGGCTTATTGCGCTTAGCATAATGTTTTCCAGTTCCATCCATGCTGTCACAAAGGGTAGGAGCTCCTTCTTTCTTTCTGCTGCATAGAATTCCATTGTATAAATGTACCATAGTTTTTTGATCCATTCATTTGCCAATTGATACCTCAGACAAGGGTTTAATCTCCAAAACGTATAAAGAGCTTACACGACTCCACTCTAAGAACAGAAGCAACCCAATTAAAAAATGAGCAAGGAACTTGAACAGACACTTCTCCAAGGAGGACATACAGAGGATCCAGAGACACATGAAAAGATGCTCAGTATCGCTAGCTATCAGAGAGATGCAAATTAAAACCACAATGAGATACCACTTCCCACCAGTCAGAATGGCCATCATAAACAAAGCAACAAACAACAAGTGTTGGAGAGGTTGTGGAGAAAAGGGGACCCTAGTGCACTGTTGGTGGGAGTGCAGACTGGTACAACCACTGTGGAAAACAATATGGAATTTTCTAAGAAAACTAAAAATGGATCTGTCTTTTGACCCAGCAATTCCTCTGCTGGGATTATATTCTAAGAACTCTGAAACACCAATCCTAAAAGAACCTATGCACACCAATGTTCAAGCTTGTTTTATCTTTTAACTTGTATTTTATGGATATATCTTTGACATCTTGTGTCAGTTTAAGCTGTGTCTCATATTTAACAAGTATTTGCAGTTTTTCCCCCTTTGAACTGCTGATTACAAATATACGTGTGCATGTTTGTGTACAAATGTATATTGAGTCTCAGTTGATGTGCTTGGGCTTTATTATATTACTTTGTTTGGTATTATGTTTTCACTATTTAATTCTTTCTTTTAAGCTTCCTCAAAATTTTTGTTTTGCATTGTCTTTGTCTTATTTTCTGTATGTGTTTCTCTTCTTACCACTTGAGAGGGCTCATACTAAATTCTTTTCATGTTATATTTATTATTTTATATATCATTTGAACTTTTATATAATCTTATTAATTGCTTGGTGTGAGTGATAAGGACACATAAAAATTAGCAGTTTGTATTATCTTCTCATTTCCATCCTGCCTCTAGTTTTGGTTGACCCTACTGTTGTATGTATTTCTTCTTGTATAATACTTATGTCTGGCCTCACATGAGAATTTGCAAGAGTGGAATGGAAGGAAGGACCTTTTAAAACCTGATGATGTCTGATCTCACCCCCAAAGATTCTGATTGTCTGAGTTGGAGTCAACGGATTATTATTTATAAAATTTCTGGTGATGCTAGTGCTGAAAACCACAGTCAGTAGATAAGTTTTAGAACTTGAATTAAAATGCATCCTCACCAGCCTCTATTTTTGGATGTGGCACTATTTGCTGTCCCTTGCAAGTCAGAAATCCATCCCGTTCACTGTGAAGCCGTGACAGCGGTGGCAGTTCTTTTGCCCCCCTGTTTGTGTATGTGTGTTTGTGTGTAGACATTTCCTCTAGTATGATCTAACTGTTAATGCTTGTCAGGTGACAAAAATTGAGAGATCTTAGGCGATTTGATGCTCTGTTTCTTTTTTACCTTGCAACCACTGCTGCCTGTTTTTTGCGGAAGTAGTTTGTGCACTTGCTCCTACAGAGTCCTACAGCCCTGGTGTCTCTTAGCATACTAAAGGAATTTCAAGGAATCTATCAAGTTTCTGCCACACAACCTTTTAATTTCAAGTATGGAATTCTTGGTTTTGCCCAATTTTGGAGACCTTTTGGTCTATCTGACTTGAAAGACCTGCTAGTTCTGCATCCTCTGTGGCAGTCTCTTTCACTTAGCGCACTTGGTTGCCCTTTTTGTATAGGGTGCATGGAGTTAGAGATATTTGCTAGATCGTCAAAATATTTGGTTCTCATTTACCTTTATTCTGTTTGGTTACAAAGCAGGGTGAGAATGAAGAGAAGAAATCTCAGTCATCTGAAAGTATTTAATAATTATAAAAATGTTTATGCACCTCCCACTATATAATAAATTCAGAGTGTCTTCTTTCTCTGTCTCCCTTTGACAGCTGTGTACTGTTCAATATACAATATCTCTGTAGTTCCTTGACTGACACCTGGTGGATATTGCCAGGGTTAATGTATGGGATATGAACACATTTATATTCCTATAAACATCTGTCTGATTTGATTTTTATGTTAATGCTTAGCATCCCTCTATTTAAGAAATCATAGCGGGGAAAGGCTGTTAATAGGTTTTGCTTGTTTAGTCTAATTTGGCGATGTTATTCCTTAAGAGAGATTTTCACCTTAAATCATAATATCAACTTTCTGCAGTATAGAATAAATGATTATGATATTGCATATATACATCCTCATAGATTAAAAATTATTCCTTATAGATTATTATTAATTTGAAACATATCAAAGTATGACTGACTTTCATCTTCATGAGAAAAGTATAAGATTTCATATATTTATATTTACAGAAAAAAGAGAGTCATGGAAATAATAATAATATGATGGAAAAGGTTGCTAGCAAGTATAGATTATCTAATATATGCCAAACAATATGTTTATTTCATTTAGTTCAATCTTATCAACAATTAAGATAAAGATATTTTTTCATGTAACAAAATAGTGTAACTACTGTGCTGGGAGAAAGTTAAAGATAAAAATAAAAATTTTAAACAAGAGGATGGAATGAGATTTCTAAGAATTAAAGGATATTGTTTTGGCTGCTGAATGATATCAGATGAGGTAGGAAGCAACATATCATAGAGGAGTTTAGCAAGATAAAGAGTTCAAATTTTTTACTGACAATTGGAAATGTATTTAAAGAGGGCTATAAAGACTAGATTGATGTAAAACACTTTTAAGAAGCATATTTTTTGCTGCTGTGTGGGTAATCCTTCTTGGAGGAGATGTGAGCCAAAAAGGGGAGATGAACAATGATGCTGTTGACTTGTAAGTGGTGATGGTAGACCGCACTAGAATTAAGGCAGAGACATGGAGAGATTAATCACACATATGCAGACAGGCAAGAAGATGAATTTAGAGAGACTCTTGAGTTAATAATTTAAGCAATTTTGTGAAAATGGTGTTTTTGTTACAGCTATGTGAAAGACTGGGGTTTAGAGAGATGGAAGTATTATTTTCTAAGACCTGTAAAATACATATGACTGTGTAATTTCCAAAAAGAAATCTTAAGTAGCAAGTTTAAGATGTGAAGTTCACAGCTCTGAGTCTGAGCTGGGCTAGAGATAATTATTTTGCAACTATCAAATGGAGAGAGTGTACAGGGAGAAGAAAGGGTTTTTTTGAGTTGATCCCAACTAACATAATTATTTTATTGTAACCTGTATTTACATTGTAGAAAATTATTTTCTTGCACTGAGTATTTTCGTGTTTTTTTTTTAATAAATCAGCATCACCCTGCTGTCAAATTTTGTGAAAATTAGATTCTGCTACAACCATTTCAAAATGAGCCAGAATAAAGCTTTTGTTATCAGTTTAAAAGAAAAGGTACAAATGTGTGCGTGCCCTTGAAGTCAAATGTGGGATTAGATTAGTGACATGTGATGAAAACCTTCAAGGGACCCTTCGCGGCTCCAGTTATTAAAGTAATGTATGAACACACACTCTAACACCAACTAACTGCAAGTTGATTGTTTTCTTTTTAATAATGTTATTCAACATTTGGCAATGAAAGCTACTTTATGTTTGTGGACAGTAGGAAGTCATTAACAAATATTTCATGCTATCCCTGTAAGCAAAGCTGAGACATATGTGCTGATATTAGTATCATATGGTGCCTCTCTAACTAACAGAACATGCCAGGAATGTGTGTAATTATCTGTCAGTATCAATAAGGAAGGAGTATTATAGTAGAAACACCGTTGAACTCTATTATGAATTTCATTAACTGTTTTTTCACTACTTTAATAGAAGGAACAAATATATCTGGGAAGTATTACTTGAACTCATTTTCAATAGTAATTTAATTATAGCCAGGAAAATTGTGAACTACCTAAACATGTTTCCCAATAAATACTAATAACTGTGTATATATGCATGTTTGAATGTAAATTAACATTTCCAGCTGAAAATTCACTAACAAAACATCAAGAAGAATATTCACTAAGAGCAAGATTTTTGTAAAGACAAAGTTTTATATAAATATATATGATTCATATATATAATTTTAATATATATAGTTATATATTAAAATTATACACACACACACACACACACACACACACACACACACACACATACACCTTACTCCCTAGAAGTAAGGTAAAGGAAGTCAAAGCAGTGATCCAGGTGGAAATATAAGGTGAGGAAAGTGAGGGTATATGATTCTATCCAGGCTGCAGGGCTTCCTTCCCATGTTGTAGCGATTGAAATGCAGGAACCGCCTCCACCTGAATGTGTCACAGGCATCTCAAATTAATATCTACAAAACCTATCTCAACATCCACTCTATGAGATTCATTCTTACCTATATGTTGCAAAACCAACCCATAGCCCGAGCAAGTAATGCTGTTCATATAACTGTCTATGATTCTGTATCACACAAACCTCTTGATTCTGTTTACTTCTATCATTCCCATTCCCATTATCCTGTATTGTGGCAATACGAAATAACAGTTGCAAATAGGCTCTTCACCAACATTCTTGCTTGGAATCTTCAGTTATCCAATATATATCCTTATGCCTCACAGAGTAATTTGCAAATGCAAACCCGATCTCCTTTTTCCAATGCCTAAGTATTGATTATGGGTTAAAGTTAATATTACGACTCACTAGGAAGTTTTATTAGACAGACTGTACTTACCCTTCCAACTGCATTCATTAAAAAAATAATTCTATCCTCAGGTAACATAGAGGATGTTTAGCTTCTCAAAGTACAAATCTCTCTCAATTTTGAAGCTTGCAACTGTAAGTTGTAAGAACAGAAAATGTAAATGTTATAAACTATGGATCTGAAACCTTGTGCAGTTAATCATTATGAGCAACATCTGGTGCAATTAGTTTAAATTGGAATTGATATTATTTGTCAATTATATTTGTATGAATTTTCTATATGATGCATTATTAATTAAATTTCTCAAATCTATCAGGCTGATCACATTTATGCTTCATACACGTGAAGGAAGGTGAAGGATATACTGGTTAGATGACAAAAATAAATATACCAGTATTGAACTGAAAAGGGGCTTTCTACCCTAATAGCAAGTCTGAATAAAAGATCTCATAAAAAGAGGACTAGACTGTCTTTCAGGAAGACAAGAAGCAGAAAGAAAAAACTAATCATTTGGTATTTTTGATTGAATAAGAGATGTTTTACCTTGTTGGATGCTGGATGTTTTGAATTCCTAAAAACATCTTACGAGGCTGTTGAGTTGTTTGGGAACAGTTGATAATTTTGTGCCTTGCTTTTAATCTTTGCTAGCACTTAGTTTAGGACTGATTTTTTTTCTCCCTACTGACAAAACAACTCAGTAGTCTATCCAAACCCTAAGATTTCACTGATTGGCTAGGGCAAATAGGAATTATTTTGGCTCTGTGTGTAATCTCCAGTTATTGTTTCTGCTATCTCTCCAGGCTTCAGTAAATTTTTTAATATGTGTACTTTTTTTAAATTAAACTTTTAATTTTGACATAATTGTAGATTTACAAACAGTTGGCAAAAATAATACAAAGCGAGTCCATGCATCACACCTTGCCTGGTTCTGCACAGTGGTCTCAATAATGACACTTGGCAGAACTAGAGTACAATATCTCATAGCAGGATATTGACACTGATACAATCAAGACACAGAACGGGTCACAAGGATCCCTCATATTACACATCCATTTTCCTTCCTTCACCCTTCCCCATCCGTAAACTCTGGAAACATTCATCGGCTCACCATTTCTCAATTTTTTTCATTTGAAGATCATTATATGAGTAGAATCATGTAACAGATAACTTTTTGTGAATGGATTTTTCACTCTACAATTCTCTGGAGGTTCATTCAGTTTGTTGCATATGTCAATGGTTGATTCCTTTTCATTGCTGAACAGTAGTTTATAGTATGGGTGTACATATTTTTTAACCATTTACTTGCTGAAGGACATCTGGGTTGATTGTCCCTGTTTTTGATGATTCCAAAAAGAGGCTGCCGTCAATAATTGTGTATATGTTTATTGTGAGGACATAAGTTCTCATATCTCTGGGATATATTCTCAGAAATACAATTGTTAGGAGTCACAATTTAGTTATTTTAAGAATCTGACAAATTGTTTTTTGAAATTGCTGTGCTGTTTAACATTGCCACCAGCAATGTATGAGTGAACCAAGAGAAACTGGATGAATAGAAATCACATCCTCACCAACATTTGGTGTTGTCAATATTTTTAAATTTTAGCCATTCTTTTAGGTGCATAGTGATAGTTCATTGTGGGTTAAATTTAAATTTCCCTAATGGCTGGTGATGTTGAATGTCTTTTTACGTGCTAACGATGCAAGCATTTCCAGGGTCCATGACCCACTGTGTTTCTTGGTTTTGCACAGCAAAGAATTCAAAAATGAGCCAGCGTAGAGTTTAAAGTGAAAGTGAGTTTATTAGAGAGATAGACAGAGAGTGTGCTACTCCCCAGACAGAAGAGCCCCTCGTAGGGCAATTTACTTCTTTTATGGAGGCTCATTTAATTGAGGGGTAAGGCATTCAATGAAGGGGAGGAAATCTTTCAGGAAAAGGGATAGGGACTCCTTGGAAGAACCCTGTCAGCCATTTCGAGCCATTATAAGGGTTTTCCATTTATCGTGACTTACTCATGTTATTTAGTATGCTAATATATTACGATAAGCATATAATGAGACCAGGAGTTACTGCGAGGTGAAATTAGTTGCCATGTTGGATCTAGCCGGTCTCTGCCAGTTCTAAGTCATTAAGTCTGGTGGGGAGGGGTCTCTCGTCTTCTTCAGAGTGCCTGTAGCTTTTATTGACTTCAGCTGTCTGCCAGACGGCCCATCTCACTAGCTTGCCATCTGTATGTCCTTTTCGGTGAAATATCTCTTCAAGCCTTTTGTTAATGTTTGTATTGTTCCTTTTGAGCTTTAAAAGTACTTTCTTCGTTTTAGATACTAGTCCTTTGCCAAATATATAGTTTGCTGATATTTTCTTCCACTCTTATCTTGTATTTTAATTCTCTTAGGGTCACAGAGCAAAAACTTTTAATTTTCTTGATATCTAGTTTATCAGATTTTTCCCTTTATGGATATATTTGTGTTAAGAACTCAGCATAGACTTAGACCCTGAAAACTTTTTTCCTGGTTTTTGTTTCTGTTAATTTTATAGTTTTACAGTTTATGCTTACATCCAGGGTTCATTTTGAGTTAATACTTGTGTATAGTGTGAGAGTTAGGTCAAAGTTCATTTTTGTCCTGCAGACTTTCAAATGCTTCATTATTGAAAAATCTACTTGAAAAGGTTATCTTTCCTCCACTGAATTGCTTTTGCTATTGAATGCAAAGTTAGAGTAATGTTCAAAGAGTTGTAAAGGGATTTTTAAAAATTAATTCATTTTTTATGTTAAAAGAAGACCAAGGTGTACCTGATATATGGTGAAAACTAGAGATATAAACTATAAAGCAAAAAAATGATAATACAAAATTGACCAGGAGGACACAAAATACAGAAACAGTAGAAATCTTAATACCGTATCTTTCGGACTATAAGATGCACCCCCCCACCCTCCCCCACCCCCACTCCCAAATTTGGGAGGAATAATGGATGTTAATGCTGCTGTTGACATCTGTTTACATTTGCATTGGTGAAATAATGTTATTTATGTTATTAAATATTTTACCACATTTTTTGCTTCAAAATTTTTTTCCTATTTTCCTCTTCTAAAACCTAGGTGCATCTTATGGACTGAAAAATATGGTAAATAGAGAAAAAGAAAACAAAAACCTCTCAAAACTGCCCTCTAAAATAATTTTGAAAAGATACTTAATCCATGATATAAAAATAAGATTTATGAAAGAATGAATAAGCAGTTTTTAACTTTGAAGTAGCTACTATATATCTTTTCTTAAAAGTCGTTAAGATATAAAGATTAAGTTAAAGAAATTCTAATAAATTAAAAACAAAATAAAACTACAAAAAAATGAGATGAAAGTTGTAGAAATACAGCCTGAGTCTCATCATATGATCCATAGAAACTCCATAAAGGTAACAGAGACAATGAAGAGAAGTAAATTATCAAACTTAGTACTAAGTAATATTTCTAGTGCTAATGGATATTAACAACCAGACTAAAAGGATTCCTGACTTACTGCACAATGAGTGAGAAAATAACCATTCTTAAACAAAATATTATTGATTGTTAGAATATCAATGATAAAGAGGAGCGTGGATTGTTAAGCATGGAATACAGTGATTGAGAGTTTAAGGGGACCTGGTTTCAATAAACAGAGCATACTTTCCCAAATGGTGAATTAAACTAACAACATATAGACAGTTGTGTTCAGTTACACATATTATAATTAACAGGGAAATTGATAAACTGGAAGGACCAAAGGTAAGACAGAAATATTCTAGGTTGAAAGATAATGTTTAGCCTGGCAAAAGGAGAAAAGACTTGGGTACTTGGTGTGTTTGTGAGTGTCTGTCTCTCTGCATCTCTCTCTATGTATTATATTTATATTTTCTAATAAATGTTCTGAAGTCAGTACTGTTTCATATGAAATCTAGAAATATAAAAAATTTCCTCCCAAGTAAAGAATAATGCAAGTGGATCATCACAAAAACAACTGTATGCATATTTTATCTTTGTAAAATGATAAAAGTAAAACCTAATTTTAATAAACACTACATTATTTCATTTTAGTCAAGTTTCATTTTACCTATAATGGACACACTGTAAGTAATCACATTCATAGTTATAGCACCTGATGATGAAATGACTTGCTCCTTTGTGGTGGATTAGAATGAAAATTGCTTTCATCTCTAGAAGCAAAGCTGTACCCATACACAATCTTCATTCTTATTTTTTTAATAATATTTTATTTCTTTATTTTTAGAGAGAGAAGGGAAGGAGAAAGAGAGGGAGAGAAACATCAATGTGTGCTTGCCTCTCACATGGCCCCCACTGGGGACCTGGCCTGCAACCCAGGCATGTGCCCTGACTGGGAATCAAACCGCGACCCTTTGGTTCACAGCCCGCGCTCAATCCACTGAGCTACCCCAGCCAGGGCACAATCTTCATTCTTTAAGCTCCAGAACTGTTAGGGGGATCATTTTATTTTTCCTTTTGTTGGGCTTTTTGTAAAGTTGTTTGTTTTTTAAATGTCTTGACAGATTTTGGAATTTTTGAGTGCAGAATAAGATTGAAAGGTAGTGACATTTTTATAGAAAGTCAAAGAAGTCGAATTTTAGAGTTCAGTTTACTTTTGCTCTTTGCCTTCCAGAAATTCAGAACACTATGTCATATAATCATAAGCATCAAACACTGTTTATACAGGAAAATGCCACACTGAGATTGACAGAGAATGTGATGTATGCCTTGAGGATTTTCTTATCACCTGGTAAAGAAAACATCCTTATATAAGAATTCATATGTAAGCTTTATAAATCATAATGAAAAGGGAAAGACTTTACTTGTACTGAAATATACTTATTGTCTCCTAACAGATTAAATATTCAGGACAACAAACAATTTCCAATTATATAACTTGTGTTACATGCATTGGGTTGACCAAAAAGTCTGTTTAGTTTTTCCTGTAAAATAAAAGACACATTTTTCATTTTCACCAATAACTGTATTGATTTGGATATTTTGAGTAGGTCAGCTATCTCCTGTATGGTATAATGTTAATTGTTCTCAAATAATGTCTCAATTTTATTACTATCAACTTCAACTGGTCTCCCTGACCATGGGGCCTCGTCCAGGGAGAAATCTCCAGCTTTGCAAACCACTTTTGACACTTTCAATTAGTCACAGCACCTTCTCCACACACTGAGCAAATCTTCTTATTCATTCCAGTTGTGTTTTTACCTTTCCTGAAATAATACAGCATCAAATAGCAATAATGTTGCTTATTTTTTTTTCAATCTTCATTATAAAAATGGCTACACAAAAATTCACTAATTTTTTTCTGGTAACAATTTTTTAAAATTATTCAAGTAAGGTTATCTCCATTTCCCCCCTACTCCCCCCCACCCCACTTATCCCCACCTCCCACCCTCGGATCCTATCCCCTTTGGCTTTGTCCCTGTGTCCTTTATACATGTTCCGTGATTCCCCTTCCACTTCTTTCCCCCATTACCTCTCTCCCCGCTTCTTTCTGCTTACTCTCAATCTGTTCTTTATTTCCATGTCTCTGGTTATATTTGGCTTGCTTGTTTGTTTTGTTGATTAGGTTTCACTTATAGGTGAGATCATATGGTATTTGTCTTTCACCGCCTGGCTTATTTCACTTAGTATAATGCTCTCCAGTTCCATCCATGCTGCCCAGAGGGGTAGGAGCTCCTTCTTTTTTTCTGCTGCATTGTAGTAGTCCATTTTGTAAATGTATCACAGTTTTTTTATCCACTCATTTACTGATGGGCACTTAGGTTGCTTCCAACACTTGGCTATTGTAAATTGTGCTACAATGACCATTGGGGTGCATAGCTTCTTTTGAATTGGTGTTTTAGGATTCTTGGGATATAATCCCAGCAGTAGAATTGCTGGATCAAAAGGCAGTTTCATCTTTAGTTTTTTGAGGAAATTCCATACTGTTTTCCACAGTGGTTGCACCAGTCTGCATTCCCACCAACAATGTACTAGGGTTCTCTTTTCTCCACAACCTCACCAGTACTGGTTGATTTGTTTATGATGGCCATTCTGACCTGTGTGAAGTGGTATCTCATTGTGCTTTTACTTTGCATCTCTCTGATGGGTAATGATGCTGAGCATCCTTTCATATGTCTCTGGGCCATCTGTATGTCCTCTTTGGAGAAGTGTCTGTTCAGGCCCTTTGTCCATTTTTTTACCAATTTTGATAAGTTACTTTTTAATGCACATTGATATGACAGCTGTCACAATACAATCTAACAAAATTGTTTTGAATGAAGTTAAACACAACTAAGCACTACTAGACCCACCTTACCAAAAAAAGAAAACCCCTAAGTGGAGTATTTTGGTCAATCATTCCAGTAAAATACATGGAGATCCAGGCAGTAATCCCAGTTCTGCCATCAGTTGATTGGGACCTTGAAAAAGTAATATATTCAGTTATTCAAACTGTCTTTTTAAATGAAGCCTGTTTTTAATAGGTGGCTGCTGAAAGGTGTTGTCTGAGATGTGTGTATATCACAGTGATGAGCACCGTGTTCCCTGTCAGAATTAGTGAACCCTTCATGTACGTTTTTTCCTTAGATGAAGAGTTTTCCATAACTATCCATTACAATTGCAATTAGTAACCTTGCAGATACTTTTTTCACACTTGAGTACAATGTGGCTCCAAAATCTGTATATCCTCATGCTTATTTTCAAATATCACTCAGTCTTCATATGCAGATCCATATGCTCTGATCTTGTTATTTTCATAAGTATTCATCCATATAGCTCTAACTGAGGACTCACAACGCAATGCTTTTACAGCCAGGGAATTCTACAAGGAAAATACAATTTGTTGTTTCTCCTTTTTATTATGGAGATTCTTTTTAGAAAATTGTAGATTAAAATTATAGTGTTGAAAAATATATGTACATATATTTAACCCCAATAAATTACTGCTGTATTTTTGTACAGTAAGTGTTTGTATATATTTACCTGAATATTCTGATAGTCTCTATACTTCTTTGAATTTTCATGTTTTTTTTTTTTTTTTTCCCTAGGATCATTTTCTGTTTACCCAAAGAACTCATTTTTTTTTTTTTTTTTTTTTTTTTTTTTTTTTTTTTTTTTAAATATTGGGTGGTTGCTAGGACCTTTGGGTGAAGAAAGAATAGGGAGTTGATAATAAATTAGCATAAGGTTTCAGTGAAGATAAATTCTAGAAATCTGCTGTATGGCATTGTGCCTATAGGTAACACTACTGTCTTATACACTTAAAATGTGTTAATATTGACTTACTGGCAACAAATTATTTACTTTTTCTTTTTGATAAAAACAGAATTTCTTTTTTCTTCACTTTGGAAGGAAATTTTCACTAGATCCAGAAAACTCTAGGTTGGCAATAGTTTGCTTTCAGCATGTTAAAGATGTTATTTTGTCAACTGCTGGTTTAATCACATGTCTTTGAAGAAGCATATTATTTTCCTGTCTGTGACTGTTTATGTTTTTCTCTTTGTCTTTGCCTTTCAGCAGTTTTATTGTTATGTTTTAGATATAGTTCTGTTTAGATATAGTTCTATTTACTTGGGCTTTGTAGAATGTTTTAAATCTATGGCTTGATGCCTTTTGCCAGTTTGGGGAAGTTCTTGACCATTAATGCTTTAAATATTTCTTCACCTTTCTCTCTCTTCTCCAGTCTGGCACTGTAGTTACATTATGTTAGACATTTCTATGTGTTTGTACTTTCCTTTGCAAAGTTAATTTTCACCGTTAATTTCCAGGCTCAGAGGAGAACATCACACCAAACCAATTAAAGACAGAGCTGGCAGATTGCTAATTTTGGAGAGCCTTTCTTCTTTCTTTCTTTCTCTTCCTTCCTTCAGCCTTCCTTCTTTCCCTCCCTTCCTCCCCATTTTCTCCTCCTCCTCCCCCTCCTCCTCCTTTTTCTCTCTCTTTCACTCATTTTTCATTGTTTCTCTTTCCTTGGATTTACCCACCCTCCTATCTTGTAGCTCTTTGTTAGTTGCAAATGTGTATTCTAGAATTTGCATAGGATCTTCATATTTGGTAATTTCTGGATCTTAATTTTTGTGTTTCCAGTACAGTGGGTTATCCAAAAATCCCTCCACTGCTCATATATTTTTGTTTGGCTTCTTAGACCCTTACCCTTGGTGAATATCCTAACAGAAAAACCAGTGTAAAGTATTTCACTTCTCTGTGTCACCTTTTCTTGGGGATTTAGTTTGTCAATATCTGGATACCCCAACAGTCCCAAACTTAATATTTGTCTCTGAGTTTCTCAAAACTGCTTCAATTTCTGCTGGATTTTCTACCTGTTAGCAGGGGTTCTCTGTGCACTTCTCGGCCTTTTGCATTGTTCTGAGCCTTGGTAAGCATCCCAAGGGCCAAGGGGCATGCAGGAAATTGGAGTTACCTTGATGTGCTTTCCTGTTTTCTAAGAACTGACCCTTCACTTGCTGGCTGCATTAGTAACTATCCAGTGCTTTTAAACACAAGCTGGACTGATTTTAATGGGTGCGCAACACTGAACCTTAAACAAAGGGAGGAACAGCACAATAAAGTAGCATCTATGCAGAGTCAATGCAAGATGTAAGGGTGAAATATGTGTAGCATGTCTGTAGGAAAAGCACTATTTTGCTTCAACTGGAGCATGATATGAAAAAGAGATGATGTTATATATCTAGAGAGAGGGGAGAAAGAACATCTAAGGAGTTTTACATCATTTTAAAGAGCTGGCATATTCCCCTAAGCCTTCTCCAGTCATTTGTATAGAAATCTTAGGAACCTATAATCTCCTCTGGGTCTCTGCTCCCATGTTGAGTCTATAATACCCTCCCCCTGCCCCCACCTTCCTCTGTTTAATCATCCTCTGACTCAGTGTTGCTTCAGGTATCTCAATCAAGTGCGTTGAATTAGTGCAAAATCAAGAAACAAAAAAAGAAAAAGGCATTTCAAGAGAGACGTTTATGATTTTTCCATTGCACTTTGGCCACGGGCATCACATTTCAATAATTTTAGTCATATTTTATGCTCTACTATTTATTTTACTTGAAAATCTTCTGACAAGAGAATTTATAAAAATTGGCAGTTTATCTATGCATTCAATGTGTATGAGGTCTTTCTGTTAAATAATATCATCTTAGGAACTCTGCTTCCGTTCAGTAAACAAACCAATTTTGTTTTTCCCTGGCAGGAATTTTTAACTTTTCTCAACTTAGTTGTCAACATGTAGTTGGTCTGTATTTCAACTTTCTAAACTTAATAACACTGACTTCCATTTAAAACAATAACATATAAACCATATAAACACTGTCATTCAGAAAATGAGTAATGGAGAAATACTATTATATTTTTTAGTTTATGGACCCCATAATTTCAGAAACTAGCCCAAATCCAAATGCTGTTCCTCAGTGTTAACTTGTGTGCTGAGATCTCATCTGTAGTAGATGAAAGAGCTCTAAGCTTAGACACTGTAAAACGCTTCCCTAGAGGACATGAAGCAGCAGGTGCTAGAACACAAAGCATAAGCTGCCCTGATTTTTCATTGCATTATGTGAAGATGGTCTCTACAGACATCTTTCCCCCATATGAGGGTGTTTGTGGTCACATTATTTGATTTTTGCTTATTTTTGTTCAGATTGTGTAATTTAAGGGGCTTTTAACTTCAGAAGATATGTTTGTAGAATTTTATTTTAAAAAGTGCATCATTGCAGCATTAGCAAGCTGCTGAGTATCCGATAATCTTCTATAAAGTACATAACTACACTTGATTTCATGGGGATTCGCTCTCATTTTCTTGGGTTATATAGACTCCAGCAAGAATATTTCTGAATAATGAATACCATATTGAATGATGGTAAGTTATACTTTAAAATATATACCTGAAAACACTAAAAAAAATCTACATGTGGTTTGCAGCTTGAAAGTATTTTCCCTAATATTAAATCTAGGAAGTATTTCCTTAAAATTTTTTAATAAAGAATAAATGTACATCTCCATAATGTTATCACCCAAAGAAAAATAAAGTTAATATTTGAATATCTTTATTTTGATTTGTGCTAATTTGCTGAAACAAATAATTTTCTTCTGTGTAGACTATACACATTTATTTTAATATAACCATCATACAGTAACTGACATTTTTATTGCCTGACTTTACTTAAAATTATAGTGTTTGCACTTCTCCATGTCATTAAAGCTAGGTTTGTTAACACCATCTGACAAAGATATGCTTTTCATCATAATTATTTACGAGAAATTATTTAATTATGCTCTGCTTTTGGACATTTAATTTTTTATATTTTTATACTATACAACTATATGATTTGTGCATTTAGTCTTTTATATATCTCTTCTTGTCCGTGTATTATAAACTACATGTAGAATTGATTTAACCGGTTGTCATTGATATTTTTAAGACTTAATGTATATAACAGGTTTGTAACAGTTTAATCCACTGCAAACAGTATATTAAAGGACACACTCCTTGCTATCCTTGACTTAGAGCTTTCAACCCTGTGATTCAGTAAATACAGGAATTCTTATGTGGCATAGTTCAGCATCACTTAGAAGAAGTACCTCTTTATTTCATTCTTTTTTATTCTGATTGGTTTCATATAACAAAAGATGTGTCCAAAACTCTGTGCTATTAAGTTATCTGGCCCTGAACAATGGATAAGGCTTTGGGCTTTGGGGACATCTAGTGCTATACACAGCCTGAGCTTCAATGCTGCCACAGATGTAGGAGACTCCAAACTTCAGGGAAAAAATGGGCCTGTTTCATTCAATATTTAGTAGGATATTATCTCGTAGGCTTTACAATCTTGATGGCATTCAGTGTTTCCCATGGCCCGCCCAGGACGCCTCTAAATGGGTCTGCTTTTCTTCAGAGTGCCTTGGAGATCAATGCTACCCATCAAAAGTCCATGTGCCAAAGGACACATGCCAGCCAGGAAAGTGTCAGCTTGCAAGGCAAAATAGCCTTGGTGGCCACTTCTGACTCCTGGAGGGGAACCCCCGCTGGGTTGTCTGCAGAAGGCACTAGCTCCTAGCTAAGGCTGGCCAAATTGTTATCAGTCCAAATTTGCGTGCCCAACACTCCAAAAGGCCAAAATTGAGAACATCAGAGTTTGAAGTAAGGAAGGTTTATTGATAGAGAGGGTGCCAATAGGAAAGATGGGAACACTAGGAAATCCTCAAATTGTCTGAAAGGGCAGAGTTCAGGCTTCTTTTGTGTCAAGGGACAGAAGAATGGCAGAGGCCGTATTTGTGGAAACACTAGCCCCAAGCAGAATTCTTGTAGTGACTGGCATGTCTAAGGCAGGAACTATTAGCCTGAAGGCCATGGGAAGAACACAAGCTTGAATAGGACAGAGTCAAAGCCGAGCATTTCACTCTGCTACATAAAGTGCTTTCCCCATGTTCTAGTCCGCAGAATAAGAGCAGAGCTGGCCTCAGGCTGCAAAAGATGCACTGGTGCTGGTGACAAACTGCGATGCACCCATCTTCTGGGTCTCTGCCCTACCCAAAGGTGCTATGTCCTGTACAAGATTATCCCCACCATTACAGTGGAGAAGAGATTGAGAACACAGTGAAAAGAGGGCTGTGAACGTCCATCCAGTGGAACATGTTAAGAGTTTTCTGATATGTTTTTTTATGTGTTTTTTTTTAACATTTGTTCTGCATATATTTTTATCTTATATTCTTACTTCCAATCCTTCCTCAGCCTCTAAAACTAATTGCAGGGTGTGTAAATGCCAAGCCTAGGAACCTGGGACTGGAGGTCTAATGGAAAAGCCAAGGAGTAGGTGATAGTATTCTTCAGGACACATATTTTCAATTTTTTTCACATATATATTCTGCTGCTGCAGGGCAGGATTGTGGCAAATTATACAAACAGATTTTCTGTTCACACAGTGTACTCTCAAGGGGCAAGATGGATTCTCTGCATATCCATTCAATCATTTTACTTACTAGTCAGATTTTAATACTGCTTCAAATAATGATTGCTGGCAAGCACTTTTACTAAATTACTATAAGATGTTGGGAGCAGCTCCTAAAGCCCGTCCGTAAGCATAAATTAAGAAGGTATAGTATTTTCAATATTTTTAGAATGCAGATTTTCTTTGGCAGGGCACACCATTCTCTTTACCTAAAAAAAATGACTATGTCTTAGTCATTTCCTTCTGAAAATAAGCCACAGCAATAGACATTCCATGTTATTCTGCTCAGCTGTAGCTTGTTTTTATTCCCCTTTACTTAAAAAAAATTTTCATATTTATAAGATCAAATTGAAATTTTGATCTTATAGGATAATGACTGCAGAAAAGACCACCACCGTTAAGTCCGCGATCCTCTGGACAGCCCCTTATTGTCACACAACAGCCCTGCCTTCCTTCATTCAACCCCTGCTTCCCCTTTAGTCTGCAGGCTTCTTGACAACAGGAGTTAGTCTTTATGTCCGTATTCCCAGGGCCAAAACAGCACTCACTAGTTGAACATGAAACAAAAAGAAGGGAACGTAAAAACAAGGAAAGTTGTTGATTGAAAGAAAATCATTCCAAGAGCTAATATGCATAATTAGCATTCTCATTGTTTGGGACCTAATATACTTTGTTGTAAAATTCCTGGTATTAAATTTAGAAAGTAGGCATGTGTCTCTAAAAGAACAATATTTGTGAGTTGGGAAACCTTGGTTTTAGGTGTCATTCAGATATCTGAGCATGGTTCAAGTTCTAAAAGTATAATACTATTGTATAATTTTATGTGTTGGTTATGATAATACAAATATTGGATGCTATGTCTAAAATCACAAAGATCATAAAGATTTAAATAAGCCTTTGCTTGTACCTGGCAAGGTGTCAATACATTAGTGTATTATCTCAATTAAGCTCCACCCCAATCCTGATACAGGTATTAGTGTTCATGGCTTTTTACCATTAAGTTATAAAGATTGTAAGCAACAGGAATTGAATCTAAGCCATCAGAATCTAGAATCTATACAATTTAATTAGATTGCCAAGTTATATAAAGAGCTAAGCCTTAAAATATTTAGAGCAGTAGAAAATAAAGGAAAAAAAGCAAATTATCTTTAGGTCAAAAGTTAAACATTGCATTTTAAATTTAATATTTTGTGTATTTTCAGGTGTTATAATGTGAAATTTCAAAAGTGAACAGTGTTTATATAAAACTAGTGTCTGTAGTATTCAAATAGTTACATGAATATGAGAAGCACTTAATTGATAGTTTAATAATGTTTAATCAGTTATGTCAAGTGCACAATTAGTCAATTAGTTATTTTATTTAAAAGGCAAATACAAACTACTTTACTAAATGTTCTCCTAGAAGGCATCACCTAATATTTTATGATGAATATATAGAAAGGTAAGATCTCCCTGTTGGTGTATAAAAGGTTTTTGAAAAGCTTGTGACATCTTACTGTGATGGTCCAGGTTTTAGTAAGCCATTTCTCTGAGAGTGCAGTTAGAAAAACTAGGTAATATATTCAACACAAAACAAACCAACAAGAATCTGATTTAAGGCACTAGAGAAACAAGTTGAGGTGAGTCAGACAGACATTTTCTCACATCTAAACAGTGGAGTTGGTCAGTGAGAGAAGCCAATGAGCATCTCCCAGAGAAAAGAGAGGAGCCGGGCTGTCTGCTGTCTGTGTGGTGGGCGTCTTTCACAAATTGCCTTAGGTTTATCCGTAACTATTGGATAGTGTTGATTGCTACTGCAATTGATATCTTAAAATTTTATTTTTAAATGCCAGTAATAGAAAATAATCAGTCTTTGCATGTCAACCTTGTGTTCCATAATTTTGCTGAACACACTGATTTTTATATTTATCTCTAGAAGCTTTCTTACTTACTATGTTGTCTGCATAAAAAATTATTTCTTACTTTTCAATCATTATACATTTAGTTTTTCTGTCTCCCCTTACTGCCTAAGCTATGATTTCTAGTTCAATGTTAAGTACAAGTGGTCATAGTCGATACCACATAGTCATTTAGTAGAAAGGTTTTCAATGTTCCGCCATGAAAGGTGATGTATGCTGTAGCTTTTTTATAGATACTCTTTACAGGATTAGGGGAGTTTTCCTCTATTATTAATTTTCTACATGCATTTTTAAATAATTGATATTTCATTTTATGGAATGTATATGAGATTATATGATTTTTCTCCTTCATTCTGTTATTGTTTGTGAGTTACACAGGTTAATTTTAAAATGTTAAACCCTAACAAATACATAAAATAAGCACAACTTCATCACAACACATTCCTATATTTTACAATTTTCAATTTTAATTTTCAATAATTTGTTTTGGATATTTGCATTTCTGTTCTTGAGAAGATTGTTTGTTAGTTTTTTTCTTTTAATCCTGCAATATTCTTCATTTGGTGTTTGTATCAAATTTAGGGTTGTTTCCAAAAATAAGTTGGAAAGTTTTTTTATTCTTTTTTGATTCCCCTGGAACAGTGTATGTAAGACTTTTTTCATTTTAACATTCCATATTTAAATGAAATCACCACTAATGCCACCTGGGTGTGAAATGTCTTTGTTGGGAAGCTTGTAAATGCAGATTTGTTCATATCTAATAGATATGAGATTATTGAGCTTTTCTCAAACTTTTTGGGTCATTTTTGTTACATTGTGTCCTTCATTTAATTTTTCTATTTCATCTCACCTCTTCATTTTCTGCATAAATTTCTCATACTATCTTCTCATTATCTTTTAAAAAGTTTTAAATTAAATATGTTTATAAATTTTAGAGAGAGGGGAAGGAGGAGAGAAGGAAAGAGAGAGAGAGAGAGAGACAGACAGACATTAATTGGTTGCTTCCTATATGCACCCTGACAGGGAATTGAACCCGTAACTTAGATATGTGTGTAACCTAAGTATGTGTCCTGACTGGGAATCAAACCCCCAAGCCTTTGTTGTAGAGGATGACACACCAACTAACTGAGCCACACCAGCAAGGGGCTCATTACATTTTTAATGTGGAAGATTAATGATATTCTATTTCACACTTTTTCCCCAACATTGATATTTTATTTTCCTTGTTTTATTGGACTTGATAGAAGTATACAAAATGTATTAGGTCTTTTGCAAATAAATATTAGCTTATGTATTTTCTCTGTTGCAATTTGATTTTTTTTAATTTTACTAATTTCTGCTTTTGTGTTTATTATTTATTCCATTCCACTTCCCTTTAGTTTCATTTGCTTTTCTTTTTCTAACTTTTTAAGATGGATACTCAAATTTTTTCTTCATATTTAGTCTTTGTTCATTTCTAATATAAATGTTTAAAACTAAACTATTCCTTCCAAGTATGGATTTAGCTGTATCCTATAAATTTTGATATATTATATTTTGATTTCAATCAGTTAAATTATTGTCTAATTTCAATTACGGTTTCTTTTTTGATCCATGGGTGTTTTAAAAGTGCATTGCTTTATTTCTAAGTATTGGGGGAGTTTTTAAACTACCTTTGTATTGTTGACATGGCTTCCTTTCAATTCTCTGAGATTTGCTGATGCTAGTATTGTAACAGGGTGCAGCCAAGAGGGGGGCCCCCAAAAGGGAGTTGGAATGGGACCCAGAACTCAGGGTGTTCAGGAAATATTAGAAAGACATATAAGCTGTCCGCACCCCTTCCCCCTCAGGTGTGAGTTGGGGGAAGGGACAAATGGAGCAGGGCCATTGAGTTGTTTTGCATAGCAACAGCTTTGCAGATAACCTCCAGAATGGTCATTTAACATATCTATAACCTTTAACTGGTTTCATAGATATGTTAAACAGCTGTGGCCATGCTCTGAGCCAGGGGGATGGAAAGGAGTTCCCCAAGATGTGACTGGGGGAGGAACCCCAAGTTACAGCACCTGCGTGGGAGCTTGGAGAAGATTGGCTCCAGAAAATGGAGACAACTGCCCAGACTCATGATGGCATCCCAATAACCTTGGAAAGATACAGGAATGCTGGCAGGTGTAACCGATTGTAGGAGGAGTTGGAAGTAGGGCTGCAGAGGAGGATTGGCATGCAGGGACTTAAACCCAGGCATGGCAGCCATTAGAGAGATCCATGGGGTTTCACCAGAGTGCAGGACCCGCAGCCCTATGAGGGAAAATCACCATGTGGCTTTAGCAGAGAATTGCCACTCAGCTTTGCCCAAGTGAAGACCCTCTCGCAGCTTTGCCAGAGGGAGAGATTCCACGCGGTTTCACCAGAGTGCAGACCCCTGCAGCTTTGGTGAAGAGGGAGAGCCACGAGTCTTTGCCAGAGTGGGGACCCCTTCCCCACAGCTTCGGTAGAAGAAGGACCACACGGCTTTGGGGTGCTCCCTTTGGCTGTGTGGCCTGGGAGCAAGAGAGATTTTGCCTGGAAGAAGGTGAAAGAATTCTTGCCAGTAGGCCATGAGAAAGTGTCACATGGCTTTGGATTAACCAGAGATCCTGCCTGGATGACGACACAGCTGACGGTGTCAAGAGCCTGGATCCCAGACGTGTGCTTCTCTTCCTGAATTAGGGATTACAGTACCCTGACTTAGGGCAGAGGGAGATAGGAAGCACTGTGGGTGTCTGTGGGTATCCTAAAGGACTTTGATATTTTTTAATGGAGATGTTAGGTTGCTACTTTAACTCTGTATAGCTTTAAATAAACATTTCCTTTCCTTTTCACAAATCTCTGGCTTTGAGAGACATCTTTCCATAAGGCGGCGGACAATAACGGACCTTCTGTTGCTCTGTAACAGTATTATAAAATGGTATATGGTTAACTTTGGTAATGTCCCACATGGATTTGAGAACAGTATGAAAGGGCAGACACCCCTTAAAAAATGGAATTAACTTCTTGAGAGCAGGCCCCTTATAGGATAGACTTTCCCTGTTAAATGAGTGTTCCAGGAATCCATCTTTGTCAGTGCACCAGCTGGCATTGTTGTGAGAAGCTGCATTTGGCTTCAGTGAATTTTTTGGAAGACTCTTTCAACACGTTTGCCCCCTTCATGATGGGTGATTTATGAGCGCATGCCCACACCACACTGAGTGTTCAGCAGTTTTTGACCCAAAATGGCATGACTTCTGTGTTTCATCCTCCCTATTCACCCAATCTCATCCTGAGCAACTTTTTGTTGTTTCCCTGGATGAAAAAAGTCCTCAAAAGGAAACATTTTGCTGGTGTGGAAGAAGTGAAACAATAAACAACAGAAGCACTAAAAGGTATCAAATCAGTGAGTTCAAAAGCTGTTTTGAGCAGTGGAAAAAACGTCTTGATAGGTAGGTGTATTGCATCAAATGGAGAGAAATTTGAAGGTGACTGAGGTTTAAACATGTAAAAATGAATACACAATTTTTAAATAAATAAATTCTATTTTTTGGGGGGTTCTCCCCCATATATTCTTAGGTTACTGAGAAGTTCTATATTTTCAGCTGGATCACATTTCTTAATAATTTTGTTCAATTTTCTATAGCTTACAGATATCTCATCCTCATGTTTTATCAGAGACCTTGACACCTTGAGAGTTGCATGCCTATTATGTTTTTTGGATATTTTTCTCTTTTTAAAGAGGTAAACATATTAATATATGAAATTAACATTAGTATGCAAAAATTGGAATCATTGTATATTTTTGGTAAGTGAACACTTCTAAGCGTTTCATTTTATCTCTAATAATGTTTATTATATTAAAGTCAGTAATATCTATTAGTATAGTTACACAAAATTGATCAGTGTCCACATGTTATATACTTTTTCAAACTTTAATTTTCAACTTTTTTGTACTTGAGGTGCATCTCTTGTGAAAGGAATAAAATTTGAGTCTCTAAAACAGCAGAGTATCACCAGCTTGGTTTTGTTTTGTGCCTTTTAAGTTATGGATATCCTGCAATGAATAAGTAAGAAAAAAGTAAACATTGTATATTCATAGATAGAGTATAAATATATTTATTTACGGAAGTTGGAAAGTGTCATTTCTGAGAAAAGTTTTGTTTTCAAACAGTATACCTCTCTGGATTTTTTAACATTTCCTTTCTAAAATACAATGAAACAGGAGAGTCTATGCATAGTGAGAAGGTGACATATTTCAAAGTAAAAACTCTGACAATTCCCAAAGGAAGCCTTAAGAATTTCACACTGGCAGGTCACTGGGACCAGCAAACAAGACCGCGTTACATTTTACAGTATGGCGACACGTGAAAACACCGCTGGCTGTCTTCAGGACATTCCCAGTGGGATAGAGCAGCAATGGCTTGCTGACAAACCCCTTTTGTAAGATAATGATATTATTTTAGTTTATTTCAATCATTCATAGGCATCATTTAAAGGACCGCAGCTGTGGTTTCACTTGCATTTTGCTCCTTTCATGTGTAATTGCCTTAAAATTACTCCCTAAAAGGAAACAAAAATTCTGAAGATACGTATTTGGCCCCAAATTAGCCAGAGATGTGAAAGACATGCTCATTTTTCCATTAAGAAGAGAGCCATGGAGTTTTGCTCCCTGCTCTTGGCAGCTGGTGATGGAAACTCATCAGTTACGCCTTGCCATAATCCTAGGGGGAAGAATTTATCATCTACTGTTTAAATTTATAGCACTAAAATTATGATACCTTTTAAGGAAAGGCCAGAATTATCATCAAGGGAAGATAGATTAACTGTGTTATCCATTATGAAACCAAATGCCGAAGGTGAACCATTGCATTTAGAATTTCAAATGAAATAAAGAAGCTTTGGATTTAGGTTTCATCTCGAAAAATTATCCAATAAACTCATTAAGCCTTTTGAGGAGGGGCAAAAGTATAAATAGAAGGCAGACTAGCAATAATTATAGCTTTATATATGAACTTAATTGAAATGAAACTCTAAAATCAGGCATCATAAAAGAGTATGATTTAAGAATTTCATTACCGTTAAATGTGCACTTTAAGGTTCTCATCTTAAGTGTTAATGTTAAAGCTCAGCTAAATGTTATGATTTAACATGAAAACAAAAATAGATAAAATGAAAAAGTAGACTAAGATCATGAAGAAAATGCTCTTCATGTTGCTACTTTAGTTTCTTAGGCAGATAGTTAGAAAAACAACTTTACTTAGTTAAAAAATAATCTGTGCATATATTTTAAATATATTTTATTGATTATGCTATTGCAGTTGTCCCAATTTCCCCCTTTTGCTCCCCTTTGCCTGGTACTCCATTCCCTCCCACAATCCCCTCCCTTAGTTCATATCCATGAGTCATGCATGAAAGTCCTTTGGCTTCTCCATTTCCTATACTATTCTTAACATCCCTGTCTATTTTGTACCTACCAATTATACTTCTTAATCCCTGCACCTTTTCCCTCATTCTTCCCCTTCCTTCTCCCAGCTGATAACTCTCCAAATGATCTCCATATCTATGATTGTTTCTGTTCTGCATGTTTGCTTAGTTTGTGTTTTAGATTCATTTGTTGATAGTTGTACACTTGTTATCATTTTAATGTTCATAGTTTTTATCTCCTTTTTGTTATATAGTTCCCTGTAACATTTCATAATAGTGGCTTGGTGATGAAGAACTCTGTTAGTTTTACCTTGTTTGGGAAGCACTTCATCTGCCCTTCTATTCTAAATGATAGCGTTGCTGCATAGAGCAATCTAGTTGGTAGGTCCGTGCTTTCCATCACTTTGAATACTTCTTTCCAGCCCCTTCTAGCCTGCAAAGTATCTTTTGAGAAATCAGCTGACAGTCTGATGGGAACTCCTTTGTATGTAACTCTGCTTTTCTCTTGCTGCTTTTAAGATTCTGTTTATCTTTTTTTCATTTAAAAATTAAAAAAAGAGCTTTTTATTTATTTTCATATTTAAGTATTTTTATTGATTATGCAATTACAGTTTTTCCAATTTTCCCCCCTTTATGCCCCCTCCACCCTACTCCCTCAACCGTCCAGCATTTCCCCTCTTGGATCATGTCCATGGGTTACACATGTAAGTTTGTTGACTCTTCTGTTTCCTATACCAGTTTTTAACTCTCCCCATCTATTTTATGCCTACTAATTACACTTTTTCTTCCCTGTACTTTCCCCCATTCCTCCTTTCCCCTCCCCACTGATAACTCTCCATGTGATCTCCGTTTCCCTGATTCTGTTCCTGTTCTAGTTGTTTGCTTAGTTTTTGTTTTCATTGTTTTTCTTTTAGGTTCATTTGTTGATAGTTGTGAGTTTGTTGTCATTTTACTGTTCATATTTTTGATCTTCTTTTTCTTAGATAAGTCCCTTTAATGTTTCATATAATAATGGCTTGGTGGTGATGAACTCCTTTAACTTGACCTTATCTGAGAAGCACTTTATCTGCCCTTCCATTCTAAATGACAGCTTTGCTGGATAGAGTAATATTGAATGTAGGTCCTTGCCCTTCATGACTTGGAATACTTCTTTCCAGCCCCTTCTTGCCTGCAAGGTTTCTTTTGAGAAATCAGTTGATAGTCTAATGGGCACCCCTTTGTCGGTAACTCTCTCCTTTCCCCTTGCTTCTTTTAGAATTTTCTCTTTATCTTTAATCTTGGGTAGCTTAATGATGATGTGTGTTGGTATGTTCCTCTTTGGGTCCAACTTCTTTGGGACTCTCTGGGCTTCCTGGACTTCCTGGAAGTCTATTTCCTTTGCCACATTGGGGAAGATTTTCTTCATTATTTGTTCAAATAAGTTTTCAGTTTCTTGCTGTTCTTCTCCTTCTGGCATACCTATAATTCAGATACTGGAACGTTTCAAGTTGTCCCAGAGGTTCCTAAATTTCTCTTAATTTTTTTGAATTCTTGTTTCTTTGTTTTCTTCTGGATGGATGCTTATTTCTTTCTTTTGTTCCAAATTGTTGCTTTGAGTCCTGGTTTCCTTCCTGTCACTGTTGGTTCCCTGAACATTCTGTTTTATTTCACTTTGAGTATCCTTCATTTGTTTTTTTTGTTTTTTTTTTTCATTTTTCGACCAAGCTCAGTCAGATCTGTGAGCATTTTGATTGCTAGGGCTTTAAACTCTCCATCAGATAGGTTGGCGATCTTCTCCTCTCTTACTTCTCTTTCTGAGGCTTTGCTCTGTTCTTTCATTTGGGCCATATTTCTTTGTCTTGGAGCAGCTGATAAGTTGTAGGGGGCGGGGCTTAGGTATTCACTTGGGAAGGGCAACCCTCCTTGCTGTGCTGCTGCACTGCCTGGGGGGAGGGGCCGGAGACGGAACAGTGTGGCTTGCCTGCTTGTCTCTAGCACACTTTTCAACAAACTCTCATGTGTGACTGGGAATATCTCGCACTACAACAACCTCAGCTGTAGCCCACAGTCAGCTCTGAGTCTCACTTTTCCCCTCAAGTCAGCCCCTCCTGTGCAGCCCACCAAGCTCCGCAGACATCCCTGCTCCCACAGTCTGCCACGTCATCGCAGTTTTTCTGAGTCAGCCAGAGCGGTCCGCTGCCTTACCAGTCTGGTTGTTCTGGTTGATTTTTTATTTTAATTCCTTGGTTGTCAGAGTTCCATGCAGTTTGATTTTCAGGCGCTTTTGGTTGTTTATTGATTTTGGATTGGTTGTTACCCTCCTTTTGGTTGTGCGAGGAAGGTTTCTGCCTATGCCTTCATTTTGCTCTCTTTATCTCTCTTTATCTTTGACCTTTGGCATTTTAATTATGAAGTATCTTGGTGTGGTCCTCTTTGGGTCCAACTGTTTGTGCCTCTCTTTGATCCTGGACTTGTATGTCCATTTCCTTCACCAAGTTAGGGAAGTTTTCTTTCATTATTTTTTTCAAGTAAATTTTTAATTTCTTTCTCTTTTACTTCTCCTTCTGGTACTCCCATGATTCAGATGTTGGTATGTTTGGAGATGTCCCAGAGGCTCCTAATTCTATCCTCATTTTTTTGAATTCATTTTTTCTTCTAGCTGTTCTGATTGAATGCTTTTTCCTTCCTTATGTTTCAAATAATTGACTTGAATCTCATCTTCATCCCCTCCACTATTGGTTCCCTGTGGATTTTTCTTTATTTCACTTGATGCATCCTTTATTTCTGCCTGGGTCTTTTTTTATGCTGTTGAAGTACCCACTGATTTGCTCTGAGCATCCTGTTAGGCCGTGTTTTAAACTCTGCATCTCATAGGTTGCTTATCTCCATTTCATTTAGTTCTTTTCCTGAAGATTTTTTCTGTTCTTTCATTTGGGCCATATCTCCTTGTCTCCTCAATTTGGCAGCCTCCTTGTATTTGTTTCAGTGTATTAGGTAGATCTGCTTTGACTCCCTGTCTTACTAGTGTGGCCCATTGTAGAAAGGGCACCTGTTAATTGTGTGGGGAAGAACCTTAGGTAGTCCCCAGGGAGGGCAACCTGTGTCACTGCTTTGTGGCTCTGTGTTGGGGAGGGCTCAGAGGTGGGAAAAGGCTGCTGCCTGGCCTCTGGAGATTGCCTGAGAGGAAGCTGTCTCCCTGACACTCTCCCTCTTGCCAATCACTTTATTTTCTCCCTTTCTTCCCATATGGCACTTGTGCCCTTCCAGCTGTTACCCTGGTGCTGAATCCCAGAGGGGATAGGTGTGCATGAATCTTAAGTCGTTGCAGGCCCTTTAAGAGAAGTCTCTTGAGAATCATCCCCAACCCCACTCATTTTTGCAGCCAGGAGTTATGGGGACTTATCTTCCTGGTGCTAGAACCCTGAGGCTGGTAGTCTGGGACTGAATTGCTTATCCCTGAGGTGTCCCTCCCTATTTTTATCCATCAAACGTGAATGTGGGACCACCTGTTCCATTGCCTCTCTGTGCCTCTCTATGCCTCTTCCTCTGGCCCTCCTACCCATCTGCATGAATGTGGCTTGTTTAAATCCTTGGTTGTCAGACTTCCATACAGCTCAGTTTTTTCTGATGAGTCTGGGTGTTATTTATTTTATAGTTTAGTTGTAAATTTTGCTGTTGTTGTGCATGGAGGCAAAATATGCTCATTTATACCTCCATCTTAGCTGGAAGTCTAAATTCTACTTTCATTATGTATGCAAAGTTTATTGAAATATCTAACTTTATGCTGAGTTTTCCACTCACAGTTGAGATTAGTCAGTTACTGATAGCAGTAAAGGATTAGTGATGTAATGAATTGCCTCTAGTTATATATTTATTTAAACTTTCCTCATTTTAAAAAAGGCATGCTGATTTAATGATTCTAGGTGTTTGGTTGCACTAGAATTCCATTTCTGCTTCATGAAACAAACTAGCTTCTACTCTGCAGGGAACTCTTGGTAGAATTTTCATCCATGCATGAATCTGGTAAAGACCTCTCTGAAATAAATCCACATTGCAGAACTTGTTTAGCTCCATAGAGAAGTCTACCATTGCTTGAACTTAAGTCATCTTTAACTTATATTCAGCAGACAAACCTACTAGCACCACCTCTGCTGATCAGAACTTCCTTTTAACATTATTACGTAACAAACCTTGAACTTCCAGTTACTGATGCTTGTTAAATATGTATTGTGCCTCCTCTTGCCTGGCTCGGCCTCCTCCACTGCCTGTCAGACTCAGGAGCTCCTTCTCCTACTATAAGAACATGGCCCTGCCTGGGCCAGCAGCACCCTGCCCCAGGCCCCTCACATTGCCATCGCAGCAGCTGCAACCGCTGCAGCAGAGTGTACGTGTATTTTTATTAAAATGTGCCAGAACATTTTTTATGAAAAAGAAGATAGCTAGCTACCTCTATAAATACGTTAGCCTATATTTTTAATTTTGTGCTATCTTTATTCTACAGTCTAGAACTAAGATGTGAATCAACAGTTTTAAAATCTATATCCTATAGCAGATACATTCGATCTTCCCTTTGACCTTTCACTTCTTTAGTCTCTCTAGTTCTGCAATCATTTCTCCTTCAACTATAAAAACAGAGTTTCCAAAAGCTAAGTAATCTCTAGCCGTTTGTTGCAGACCGTTCTGCCTGGTTTAAGGACCTGTCACCCCCACCCCATGGCTAGTAGAGCCCAGGGGACCCGTTTCATCTGGGTCTGTTCTGTCAAGAGGACTTGGGCCACTAAGGAGACAAAGCTTATCTCCCTGGCGGGAGCATCACTTCTACTTCATCCATCTCTGGCCCCAGTGCTTGGTCGGTTAGTCAATGACGGGTAAGACCCCTCGAGGGAGGGGCAACCCAAGCCAGACACAACCTCTTGGAAGGCTGTCATAGAAGAACTTGGGGGGGCTGCAGCAAAGAGGGGGTGATGGACCCTCACCCCCGGCTATTCTAACATAGCCCGGGTCCCCATTTCCATCTGGGAGATGTCTTCCTGACCCCTTGCTTCCTGGCTCTAATCGGCTTAAGCCTGAAACTATGACAGAGGGCGGTGCAGCCCTGTGCTGGCGAGAGTGGTTCCCTGGGTGATCAGGTATAAGAAAGAATTCATAAAGTCCTGTGAAACCTGCTTTGCTAAGAGTGCTCTCATTTAAATGGTAAGGGTCCGAGGAGGAAATGAGTATGTCTCCCAAAGTTTTTGCAACCCTCTTACCTGACAGACACTGACTCAGATTAAGCCCACAGATTTCTTTGAAATGTTATCCATTGTTTGATCCTTGCCACCTGACATACTTGTATTCCTGTGTATTTGAACCCAATAAAAGCCCAGTGAGGAAGGGGCTCTGGGTCCTTCTCCTTTGAGAGATTGACCACCTCTCCTTCCCAAGCAGATCATGTCTTGGTAGTTTTATTTTCATCCATGGTGGAGGGATGGGGCTCTGCATGTGGAGCCCTCCCCCCCAGCTATTCTCTCTATATTTTCCTCTTGAAGATTTTATGCAATAAATTTAACTTTCATATTTACAGGGACAATGTGCATCATGCCATGACATATTCAACAGCTATCCAACATCAATCAAACTCATACTTTTGACAGGGGCTGCTGCTCTGTTTACCTTGTCCATTTTTGCCAGTGGCACTGCAATTCTATCAAGCTTGGAATTTGGAGGAGGCTGGAGATTTATCTGCTTTTAAACATAGATCAATTAAACAAATGAGCAAAAAGGAAAAGGACTCAAAGACATGAATAACAGTGTAGTGATTGTGGGCACAGGATATAAGGGCACTAAAAGGTAATGGAAAAATACAATAAAAAGAAAAGAAAAATACTCTTGAATAGCTACTGTTCACATACCATTTCAGTCTATGAAAAGAAATACAATAGAATCAACCTAAGAATGGGGGGGGGGAAAAAGACATAAGGTGTCACATAGAATCAAGCAATAGTAATTCTTACATTTTAAAAGATTTAAATGGATGCCATAGGAAAATGGAATCGGAGATTATTAATTGGGACTCATAGAATCAAGTGAGGTTCCGTAAAAATTATTTGAGTTTTGATTATGAAAATTAAGTTTTAATAGTCAGGGAAAATATTTCAGGTAAATAGTGTGATTTCAGCAACACTGAGATGAGTCAAAGCACTAGGCATGTACTACATAGAGCAGAGAGTGATTGAGGGACGTTAGCAGAAGATGAGAAAGACAGACTGGGAGTGGAATGGCAACAGCCTTCATTCCATCCTAAGAAAGTGAACTTTATTAAATAGTCATGAGGAGCTAAGAAGAGAGCAGATATGTTGTAATCTCTTTATAATGATATCTTTTGGCAGCTGTTACGGAATGAATTGTGTTCCCCCCAAAATGTTAAAGTCCTAATCTCAGTATCTATAAATATGATCCTATTTGGAAGGAAAGTCTTTGCAGATGATCACATTAAGATGAAATTATTAGGGTAAACCCTGATGCAATAGAACTGCTGTACTTACAAAAAGAGGAAATTTAGACATAAACAGACACATAAAAAGGGAAGATGATGTGAAGAGGAAGATGGAACACCATCTACAGGTGAAGAAATGCCTGGGGCTTCCACACGGTACCGGAGAGTCAGGGGACAGAGTCTCCCTTACAGCCCTCGGAGGAACCAACCTTGATTTTGTGCTTATGGCCTCTAGAACAATGAGACGATACAAATTCCTGTTTCTAAGTTACTTACTTTTGTGGTACTTTGTTCTGGAATCTCTGGGGAACTCGGAATAATACTGTGGATTATAAACGTAAGGGTCTGAAACTGGGGGCAGAAAAAGACAGCAAAGTAATTGCAATAGTTTGAGAATAAGTGATATTGTCATAAGATGGAGAAATGGAAAAGTTGGGTCATATATAAGAAATATTTTATAAAGAATATTAAGATTTTCAGTAAATTAATTATAGAAAGGACAAAAGAAAGGAAGACTAAAACTGACTTAGCTTTCTAGTTTGATCCATTCAGTCCAACATTGAAAGAGGTGACAAAGACAAGACACTCAGAAAAAAAACACCTTGAAATAGAGGAACGAGTATTGTTTGAGAAGTGTTTGCGTTTGAGGTTACTCTGATATAGAAAGTTTGTTGTCTTAAAAGAGAACTTGAAGAAAGGTCTTGGCTGGACACAGAGATTCGAGTTCTGTTAACATTCGAAGCAATGAGCTTACATATGTGGACTGGGGGTGAAAGTGGCTGAGGCTAGAACTCAAAGGAACAACAATGCTAAAAGACCAGCTGACAAAGGGATCTGTGAAAAACTCGGAAGCAGACAAATAGGACTTGCACAAGGGAAACCTGTTAAGAGAAGCCAAGGAAGAAAATGAGTTTCAAGACAGATTGAATGGAAAACACTTTAAATGACACAGGGAGATGAAGACAGAGAAGTATCAATTAAAGAACATTATTGGGAAAATACGCACATATTTTTGATATTAGATTGGCATATTAATCTAATGAACTCGTAAGTGGCTGACTCAGAATAGCAAAGAATATGATGTAATACAGAGATATACAAAATTTTATAATTGAGAGGCACTTTTAAAAAATATTTTAACATCTTGGAAATTGCTTTTATTGCACAAACCAAGCCATTTTATAAATACTGCTGGCCTGGATTAGATTTGCATTTTTTCTTGAGATGGTATGAGTTTTGCTATTCTAGTTCCAAGGGGTGCTCCAAATCTGAGACCATTTCAGATTAAATCTTCTCCCTAAAGACTTTTTACTTTTTTGTACCACACAGGTAGTCTGAATTCATTGTGAGTACTGACTTGTGGTTCATTTTATCCTAGTATAATTTATTCTCCTCTTCTTTCCTGGACTTAGTTTCAGACTTCCAGATATTCTCATTGTCACCTTCTGGTTGGTACATGTATAGCTCATTAAAATTTGTTGTCTGGATGTACCTCTTTGATGACATAATTATCCAACTGTGCGTCAGAATCCTCTCTTATGCAGCGATTTTCATTTTGGACCTTTCCTTTCCCCCTTTTAAAGGCTTTATTTTAGGTTTACAGGAAAATCAAGAAGAAGGAGGCACAGTGAATTTCCATGTACTTCTTGCCCCTTCCCCATGCGTAGACTCCACATTGTCAACATCCTCCACCAGAGTGGTACGTTTCTTACAATCGATGAACCTATACTGACACACCATAATTACACGAAGTTCATAGTTTGCATAATGATGCATCTCTGGTCTTGTAATTCCAATGGGTTTTGACAAATGTATAATGGCATATATCCATCATTATAGCATAATACAGAGTATTTTGCTTAATTCGCACCTGAAGATCCTATTTTTGTTGATTGTAGAGATAGAGGAAGTTGGGGGAGGGGACATTGATGCGGTTGATAAACCAGTTGCCTCCCATACGTTCCCTGACTTGGGATTGAACCAGCAACCTAGATATGTGCCTGAACTGGGGATTGAACCAGCAACCTTTTGGTGTACAGAACAACACTCTGGCCAACAATCAAGCCACTCTGCTCTGCCTATTAAACCTTCCGCCTCTCCCAACCTCTAACACTGACAGATCTATTCACTGTCTCCATAGTTTTTGCTTTTCCAGAATGCCATAAAGTTAGAATCATACAGTATGTAGTCTTTTCAGGCTGCCTTCTTTCACTTGGCGATATGCATTTAAGGTTGCTCCATGTCTTTTCATGGCATGATAACTCATTTCCTGTTAGTGCTGAATAAATTCCATTGTCTGTATGCACTAAAGTTTATTTGTCCATTGACCTACTGATGGTCATTTTGGTTGCTTCCAAATTTTGGCAGTTATGAATAAAGCTGCCATAAACATCTGTGTGCAGGTTTTGTGTGGACATAAGTTTTCAGCTCATTTGGGTAAATACCAAAGACCACAATTCCAAATGGTAACAGTAGCTATAATTTGCTAAGAAACCACCAAATCATTTTCCAGAGTGTTTGTAACGTTTTGCGTTCCCACCAGCAATGGATGACAGCTCCTGTTGTTCCATGTCCTGGGCAGCATTTGGTGCTGACAATGTTTCGGATTTTAGCCATTCTAATAGCTGTGGGGTGGTATCACATTATTGTCTTGATTTGCAATTTGCCACTAACATGTGACATGGAACATCTTTTCCTACCCTATTTGCTATCTGTGTATCTATCTACTCTGGTGCAATGTCTGTTCAGACATTTGTGTTCACACAGAAACCTGCATGCAAATGTTTACAGTAGCTTTTCTATTACTAACAAAAATTTGAAATAGTAAATATGTCCCCAATAGGTGAATGGATAAATAATCATATATATATATATATATATATACGTGTGTACATATGTACATGCATATGTACTATTTTCAACAATTTAAAAAAATGAGCTCCCAAACCATTAAAAGACAGAAAGAGACCTAAAATACATATTGTAGGTGAAAGAAGCTAATTTGAAAAAGGCTATATACTACATTTCAATAATATGACATTCTGTAAAGACAGTAAAAAAATCAATGATTGGAGAAAAAGATGAATAAGAGAAGCACAGCTGATGCGGACACGGGCCAGCAGTATCTGAGTCATTACGGATGAATTAAAACATGCACACAGACTACCGAGTCTGGTGGAGGAATAAGGATAACTGCAAGGCTTTTCTCTCAAGAGGAGCCAAAGCAGCGGCCTCTGCCATGACAGGCTTTTATTCTAATAATATCTCCTTACATTCCAGGATGGTTCTTCCTCACTATCCGGGTTACCACAAAGGAGCCAATGCCCCTCATTACATCACAGAAGAAGGACATTAGCAAATGAATAGGCAGCCAGTTACATTGGGCCTGCAAGGCTCAGCATGGATTTTAGGAAGTTACAGTAAGCATTTGCAGGGTAGGGGAGTTTTTTAGCAAAGAGCAAACCTCAAAACAGCTTAGGTATATTGTAAATCTGGTTACCCACGAAAGAACCCATCTGTGGGCGTGGGTCCTGTGCATCTCTGAGTGGGACCTGGGCCCATGCCATGCAGAAGGGTTTGCCACATGCAGCAGATGTTCAGGACAGTGAAATGGATCCGTACAATGACATCATGGTGGATACACGTCGTTATGCACTTGTCAAAATTCAGAGTGTGCAACACAAAGGCCGAACACTATTGCAAGCTTTGGACTTTACCTAATAATAATATATCGATATCAGTGCATCAGTTATAACTAATGTTATCACATTAGCACAGTAATGCAAAATGTTAATAATTTGGGGTAATTATGAAGGGTGGGTTAAGGAGGTATATGAAAACTCTCTAGTTCCTGCTCAATATTCTGTAAACCTAAAACTGCTCTAAAAATCATGTCTACTAATTAGAAAACAACAAAAAAGTGCAAATGTACTATGATCAGAAGCTGCACATAGACGTGATGTGTATAGGTCTTTTCACTCTCCCTTTGCCTGGGCTGGGACCTAAAATAGGTCACATGTACAAAATATATAGCAGACAGTCTGTATGTGTGTGTGTGTTTGAAAGTCAGCACTTGCTAAGTCAATTTATCTCTTCATTCATCTATTAATGCATCTATTCAGTAACTGTAAATTGGACACTTCTATGAGTCTGATATTATGGCAACCATTGTAGACACAGAGATGTGTGTGTGTGTTTGGGGTATACATGTATTGCCTAATGTATGTTTATGTAATTAATATAGATAGGTAGATAGATGTTTGCATTATATATGATAATAGACTTACAAAGAAGTTTGGGCAAAAGTAAGTTTACTGTTCATATGGAAAATAATACAATGATTAATAAATAATAAAAGAATAAACTCTGTGTTTTGTGTACTCACAACTATAAACCTACTTTTGTGACACCCTGTGTATGTCAATAGGCTTATATATGACTGTAGATGATTTTGAAGTAATAGGAAGAAAATAATTATTAAATATTTGTGAAACTGTTATTTAGATTCATTATCAACATAGTGCTTCTAAAAATAACCTCACTTCTGGAATACCCAAAGAAAATATTTTCACTACAATTAATAATTAAAACAGCTAAAGACAAACAGGTCAGAAAACATTTGGACTTTTTCCTGTTCCAGGGAGATGGCTTATCTTTGAAGACAGTGCCCATCTGAAGATGGATTACTTCATTTGGCTTTTCCTGTGGATTTCAAGGACAGCTGGAATGAAGGGTATTAAAAAACTCAAGTATTGCAATGTTTACAAGAAAAGTAAAGAATAGGAATGCCAAGGTATGTATTATTAAAAAAATTTTTTTTGAGAAGGAATTGAATTTTCATTTGAAAAAATAGTTATGGAATACTTCCTTTTCCGGGTTCAGTAAAACTCATAGTGTGTATCAGGTTTTTTTAAAATATATTGAGAGAATATACATAAACTATGTAAGTTGAAAAAAAACCCTGGATGCTTTTGTATTTTTTCACTCGATTTGCTTGAAACCAATAAACATAATTGGGAAGGAGGGTGCACGCATCAGCATTACCTGTGGAAACTTTAGAAATACATCAATACTTGGACCCCACCCCAGACATACCAAATCAAACTCTTCATAGGGTATTTAAAACAAACAAACAAAAACAAAGGCTTAAAAAGTTCTCAGCTTTTTTCTAATGAATAACTCAAGATAACAACAATATTATTGCTGACAGTTTTATAGACCTCCAACAGAGTGAGGCTCCAATTAGCCAATCACAGAAAATAATACAGAAAGGAAGTAAAGAAAGACTAAATTATTTTGGAGAACTTTGAGGAAATAAATTAAGCCACCTTTGTGTGTTTGTAACTAGAGACCAGTCATTTATTTTAAAAACCAATATAGTTCAAGTCTTTGAGTATAACTTTCAAATAGTCTACCATTGAGTAGACAGGGAAAGTAATTTATTTCTTATTATTTTTTTCCCTTTAATTGAATATGGTTCTAATTCTTTTCCATCCTACCCAGGTTTACTGTCAAAGTCTAACAATTCTATTATCCTCAGCTAGACATTATAAAGTTACCAACTTAAAACCTTACCAGTAGTTGGCATATAAAAAGTTTTCATTATGTATTGTTAACTTATTATTAGTTGGTTTATAACTAGAAGAGTGTAAATAAGAAAATGAGCCAGGAAAAAAGAAATGGTGACAAAAATGATGGAACTCAAAACAAAGTATTTATAGAGAGTTATAAAATAAAATGATAAGAATATTTGTTAGATATATATGAGATGCTCAATAAATATTAATTTTTTAAATTATTATGATAAAATGTTTAAAGAAATAAATAATAATGACTTCATTGATAATATCTCTGTAGAGGGTAGAAAATTTGGAATAATGTGGCCAAAACCAGTTTAGGGAATTGAAAAACTTCTGAGTCAGAATCCAGATTTGAATACATTTGGTGATCCTCTTCTTCCAAAGGATATACAGGGTAGGAGAAAAGCAGGTTTACAATTGTGAGTATGCAAAACATAAAAAAATACACAATTTGTTTCTAGTTTATTCTGAACATATTATTATTAATTAATTATTATATTATTTTCCATATGAACAACTGTAAATCTACTTTTTCCTTACCCTGTGTTTACATGGCATCTAAGGAATCAGCTGGTAAAATCTTACCTAGGTCTACATTTGTGATTTATGTATATCCTGCTATGGCTGGTGGCCTGGTGGAGACAGCGCTATGGAGACAGCCCCCTGTAGGGGCTGGATGCCAGCTTGGAGCAGGCATTTGAGGTGGCCTGGAGGGAATTCTTCATAAGGTAGGAAGTCCAAGCATAATGAGCTGAATTCACCAGCTAAGCTGGAGCATCCCTGAACTGAGGAATTCTGTTTTAGTCCCTCGTAACACACAAACTGTTTTCCGTGAGAAAAAATAAAAATAAACTGAGAAAATTGTTTTACTAATCTCTGTAACACTTTAGAGGTTCCAGAATGTTGTTGTTATGACTGACCAAAATTGAAGTGTAAAACCTGTGGGACAGAGCCAGATTCACACTCTGAACGAGGTTGCCGTGCTCCTGGGTCACCGGAACATGACATGTTCCCACGTGTTGGGGTGTAGGAACCATAGTTTGCTGGAGGGGACATGGGTGGGAGAAGGACAGCTTTTGGAAGATAGGAGTAATTAGTGACAAAAGCTGTCTTTTCTTTCCTTTTTTTTTTTTTTTCACTCTGAAAAGCTTTCAAAAATATTGTGGCAAGTGTTGCAGAAGGAATGGTTTTTGCATGAGCTGGTATGGGTTTAGAAATGGAAAAATTCAAATTTAACAAATACATTGATAGGTATATTTTGTACCCACAACCTAGGAAACTGCAGAGCACAAAAAATAATAGAGAACATTTATAATGATCAATTTGAATTTCGTAACTCATTTTATTTCAGTCATTAATCTCATGACGTTATGCCACTTACTTTAAAAGTATGAGTAGTGTTTGAAGCTACACCTTCCTTCTGTCTTATGGTGGGAAGCAAAGATTGTCTTACTTAATATCCAATCCAATGCTCTGTAGAATGATATCTGAAATATTTCATATCCCAGACTCTCTCAAAGCTACTGTTCTGCATGTGGGCTAAAATCTTGAGTTACATTTGGAGTCAACGGTAAGCCATTGAGATAGCAGCTGTGTGCACACACACTGAATCTTCTGTCATATACGATGGCAGATGCACCCGGTTTTTATATGACAACTGTTTGGGAGTTTCTTGGTATTTGGTCCATAAAAGTTAAGCTCTTAGTGGATGTAGCGATGGCATTTCTGATTATGCATATTTTCTGCTCAAAAATTTTTAAAATTAAAATTGTTTCCAAAATGAAAACTATTAATTAAAAAGAAATCCCTTCATAACAAAAACATAATCTGACCAATTCTCCTCTACTTTGCTGATGCCATTTTAGTCTAGAGCATCATCATTTTTTGCAGTGTTTGCTTTTCTCCTGTACAGTGTGCTCTAAGTGTAGAGGCCGGAATGATCCGCTCAAAACATTTCTCCTCTTTGCAAAATCATCTCATGATTTTTAACTCAGAGTTGGACAGCCTAAAGTCATCACAGCAACCTGCAGGACTACATATGATTTCACAGGACACAATTCTACACGCCTTTACCTCCGATGTCATCAGTTCAAACTCTTCACCCAGCTCACTCAGCTCCAGCTGCTCACTTTCTCTATTTTGAACATACCAACCATCCAAAAGATTTTCCTATGGCTTTCTCTTCCTGGAATAATATTTTGCCAAATATCCTAATAATAAGGTTTATTCCTTATCTACTTAAGGTCTTCTTGGTTGTTACCTTTTTAATAATTAAACCCCTCCTTGGCCACTCTATATAAAACAGAAAGCATGCTATTTTTTATATAAGTATCCATTTTTTCCATGCTACATTTTTTTTCTCCATAATACTTATCATCATCAGATACACCATCTATTTCACTGCCTACTATGTACAGTAGAATTTGTAGGGACAGACTGAGAGACAGAGAGATGAGAGAGAGAGACAGACAGACAGACAGATGGAAAGGGAAAAAGAATATACAAAATAAAAATGAGGAAACCAAATCTTAGAGGAAAGTAGCTGAAGTTATCACACCACGTAGTTGCAGAATCAAGACTTAGTCCCAAATCCAGTAAAACATGACTAACCCAAGATTTGTATATGACAATCTATGTACTATTTTGATACTTACATTAATAGTTTTTATCTAATTTCTTTATCATGACAGCATCTTAGAACACATTTTTATTTGGTTACATTTATGTTATTCTATGAGAGGAGCTATGTATATTCTTGAGAAATGTATTCATTTAGGGCACTCATATAATGCTATATTTAAGTAGGGGAAGAATGTTTTTAAGTAGAAGACTGGTGTTTGGTTTCACTATGATGGACCCAACAAAAATCTTTGTATGTATTTTTAAGGGTTCTTTTATAATCAGTCTGTCCAAAAAACACATTTCCAGAAAGGATTGATCCCCATGGCATTTTAAATCTTGGGGTGAGCTGCTTCAGGTTGGAAATTAAAACACCCCATTGTATAGCTATCAAATGGAGTTCAGTGCTTCAGGCTTGTCTAAATGTACTGCAAAGAGTCTCTCTTTTGTAAATGCCTTTGGTAGTAAAATATGAAGGGGTGAGTTATAATGTTAAGACAAAAAACTTAAAAAAAGAAAGGCATAGTTAGAATAATGCTGCCATAAATATAGGGTCACAAATAAATTTAGGCATCTTAGCAAAGAGACAAAACTTAATTTTGAAAGATCAAGAAAAGTTATAATTTAATTTAGGATTATGTCACTATGGTGTTTTTTTTTTTTTTGAGAGTGTTTGTTTGGTTAGAACTAAAACATTTGTGTGCAATTTAAGAAGATCAGCTTCTTCATATCAACATATTGCAATGTTATGATTTTTGTTTTTGCAATGTGTAATTTCTTTTTTTGGATGAACAAATTATTCTTGTCTCCAACTGTAATGATTTCCAGGCTGTCATAATGAGGGTAGAACTGATTAACTTTAGACCTTTCTCCCACTACAATCAGTAAACAAGTTACATTATATATATATATATATATGCACATACACGTGTGTGTGTGTGTGTGTGCATATATATCTCCTTGTTAAATGAGAATGTTCTTATTTTTTCTTTCAACAGTAGGGAAAAAAGTCAGGGGACCCGCCAACTGCCAGCTGGCCAAGGGATCAGGCCACTTGCACGTCCTCCCCCAGCACATAGTGAGTGTTTGCATACCTGGCTCATTCTCCTTTGGAAGGACAACTGCACTTTTGATTCTGATCTCAATGGGATGCAGACGAACTCAGGAGTAGCTTACTCTTAACCCATTTTCAACAAAGAGTTAAATTGAATATAGAACTTGTTCAAGGAATAATCCTCTATATAAGGTGTTTAAAAGCTAAAATAGGCCTTATTTTACCCATATATCTAAAACACATACCTTTTGCTTCAACAACCTTTGATCATTAGTTTACCTTGTTTCATAGATGGAGAAATTATGTCTGACCACACTTACTATATTGTGAAGAGGCCACTCTTCTCTAGATGTTTACTTTGTTCTTTGCAAAGGAGCAAAGACTCTGTCACTGCGAAGTTTTTACTGAATTTACCTTTATGTGTCTTCTGGAAATTGCATGTCAGTTCATTATGCAGATCAGACCCTCTACCTTCCTTGAGTATTTTGAATTATCATTATATGCCTTGCACTTTTCTTGGTATCATGGGGGAAACAAAGATGCAAAAGCAACATGTCCCACTCTAAGGAAGTTTTCGATCTACTTGTTGAACAAAGATAGCTGTTCAGCAAAAGATACCTAGAATTATGCATTAGTGTGTCGGGTACCTATAGGATTTTACACATACTTCTTTTAGAACATCTATTACATTTCAGAGTAGTTATTTACATAACCATGTCTCAAGTTAAGGAATACCTTCTAGGTAGAGGCTATTTCTTATCCATATTTTTAATCTCTAATCAGTGACACAAAATCTAATTTTTAATTGAATATTCATTAGATTAAATATTTAATCTAATATTTAATAATAGCCTTTTATTTAATTTAGCACTCATTAAATTAAAATATTATACAATCAAATAATTATTTAATGATTATTATGAGTAATTATTTAATATTAAATATTAGATATTTTAATCTAATATTTAATAATAGTTTTTTAATATGAGCAAAATATTTTAATTCTATTAGGAGAGGTTTAACTTCTTTCATGTTAGATATACATGCAATATTTATATATTCTTCTTAAATCTAAATATTTGAGACTTAGTTAAAAGGTCAACTAAAGGACTAAATTCATCTTTTATTATGTCTTTCTTTCACTAATATATCTAACCCATTACTAGTTTGGACAGATCCAACAAAATGTATATCAAATTTATTTACTTCTATCTTTTCACTCTTGTTACAAAATCCATAGCACCATTATCTATTACCTAGAGTTCTGCAGTTCTCTATTTTCACTTTTCTCCTCCATTCTCTGCACAGAGGAATCAGCTTGATTTCTTTAAATGTGAATTTAGGGGATGTCACTCCCGAGATTAGAACACTTTCATGGCTCCCATACTTTTAGAACAAAGTCAAACACCTCATTCTAACAAAGTCCAACAGTGTGATCCTGCTACATCTATACTTTGTTTACTCTCATCTTTCCCATCAAGCCCAGACACATTATGTTCTCTTGCAGAAGTTATTCCCGCTGTACATTCTTTGTACCAGCTGTTTTCTCTTTCTGCAATGCACTCTTTTCTGACTTTGTTATAGCTTGGCCCTTCTTCGTCATCCGGGCTTCGACCTAAATGCTACTTTCGTATCTGTTAGAATGTTTACACTGCAATAAAAGAAAGGTGCACCTAACAGTGATTTTACAATGAATTTAATTTTTTTACTTGCAATATTTCTGAAGGAGGATTATTATAATGCTAGTTAATGAGGAAGCTCAGGTAATGCAAGGCACCTGTGTAGTTTCTCTACTCATTCCCTTTCCTTTCCTTTTGAGGTTACGATGTCTTCCAAACATTATATCCAAGAGTGAATAGATGCATGCAATAAACATTTCTTCAGGAGAGAAGCATCAGGGGAACGACTGTTAGGTTAGCAACTAAGGATGTTTGCTACACTTCCTCAGAGCGATAATCTCTGACAACTCAGCCTATAGGTGCACTCAGTTACGCTACAGCGGACCACCTGTTTTCATTTTCTGCGTACCATCATGATCATATGCTATATCTATATATTTAAAAATGCTATATATTTAAATATATAGCCATGCACATGCTATATATTTTTAAAAATTTTAATTTTTTTCTATTTATTGTTTTAATCATTTTCAGTCCCCTTTATTAAAATATATACTGTGGATTGTCTATTTTGTTCATAGTCAAATTTGCAGAATCTAGGGTCATGCCTGGTGCACAGTAGGTACTCTGTGATTATCAAGTAGATGGGAATGATTAGAATAATAAAGAGGAAATTATGCTAATAAATGTGGATAGAAAGTGTTCATATCACATAAGTAGCATAATTTTAAACTAGTATACTTGAATACTTCTTTTAAGATTGGAAAAAAATTTAATCTTTCAAAAATTATAATAACAGAAATATATAAACAACAATAACAAGAATGGATAACATCAACCCAGTAGTACATTGAAAAAAAATCTTGCATGTAGTGCTACATAATAGTCACTTGTATTTTCCTACAAAATCAGATGTAAATACATCCAGAAACCTGATCTCCACGATGTCAGTTTCAAAGTTTCTTTCGGTAATTTGATACAATAATGCTTTTTCAGGACTTTCTTTGATTGTCAGCTAAAGTTTCTTGCTAGTGGAAATTGCATGTTTTAAAGAGTATAATTCAATAGCACATGACAAATATATTATATATTATATATTTTATATATAATATATTATGCATAATATACATGATATATAATTATGTAATTATATACACACAAAGGGGTCAGTCAACATGAAACTTGTGCAGGCTCCTATGGCACTTCCTGTATGTACCTTAATAAAGTCATAGTTACCGCCATGACTCAATGTTGGCACACGAATTTTGTGGCAAGTATTTAATATTTTATGTTGAAATTCTAACAGAAAAGTTATGTTTCCTTTCCTACTACATGCTTATGTGTAGGAAACATAAGTTTCCTCTCTAAGTTTATGTGCCTATTTCTAATAGTTATTTCTTTATAAATAATTTTGTAGGGTGTTGACATAACAATATACGTTTCTGTAACCTAGCTGCAAAGTCATTGCTTATGTAGACAGAACTAACACATTCCCACAAATTATTTAGCTGTTATTAGAGAGATGGACAAAACCTAAATATGTGTGCATTAAAAGTTATCTCTAACATTAAAAGCTGGTTCAATATCTAAGTGTAGCAATTATTGCAGCCGCATTGAGCCATGGCATGGCCTGTGGCTTTGATTTCAAATAAGTTAATGCATATGGCACTATGTTTACTGCAGTCAGAAAATGGAGATTTGCTACAACTGGACTTCTGGTAATCTTGTTCTCCCTTAAGGCTCTTATTTAATAAGTTTTTTAAAATAGGGCTTATTTTCCATCAGGCTTCTCATCTATGGTTTATTTCCTTCATAAGAAAAGTATAACAGATCCAGCAAAAATAAGCTAAATAGTAATATAAAAACAAAAGTTATAACAACATTGTTCTTACTCAAATTTGGCTTGAATGTCTTTTCAAAGCAGTGGTTTTTCATTTTCAACCTGTGTGTTGTAAGAAGCACACATCTGTGCTGCAAGAATTTTTAAAACACTCAGTACCATACTAGTTAGTCAGGGCACTGACCTCTTTTCCCTTAGATTGTCAAATTAAAAGGAAAAAAAAAAAAAAAAAAAAAAGACGACAGCCAACAAAATAGCCATCCAGTGTGAATAAATCAACATTATCCCCCTTTTTGTCAAATCAGCAAAAAATATCTTTTTGGTGTGCCGCAGACTTTTAGTAATTAGTTTATGTGTGCCATGAAGTGAGAAAGTTGAAAATTACTGCTTTAATAAAATGAATGACAAGGAATGAAAAAGGTTCTTTCTCATTAAAAACACAAGTAATGGATGGTGGAAAAAAATTGAAGGAAGGAGAAAAAATAATAAAATGTTTACTTAATAGGAATAAGAAAACTAAATTATTATTAAAGGCCAAAAGATTGTTTATTTTTTAAGTACTGTTTCAGAAAGCAGATGCATAGAAAGTATACAACAGTATAAAACAGAATAGAACAATATAGATAGAGGTTCATAATGAGGCTTAAAATGATTGACATAAAATCTGTCAAAAAGTCTTGAGTCAAATAATCCTGTCTGGAGGTATTTTGAGGATTTATTGTACAAATACATGTAATATGCTTAAAAGAGATTGGACATGTGGTAAATACTTATTCAATGTTAGCTATTAGTATTTCTTAAAATGCCTTGAGCACTTAATTTTAGAAGAATAGAAATGGTAATCAAAAAGAACATTAATTCTTGGTTACATATATTCTGAGACTATAAATAGTCTTCACTTAAGTAAGTTCAAGGAAACGGTGTGTTAAGGAAAAATCTTAACAGTTTGCAGGAATATCAGAAATAATATGCTGAGAACATGAGAAGTGTGGGTTTCTCTTTACCCTGATGTGAGAGTTAGAGAGGCCACAGTGTTTAGATTTTTGTGACCTGCAGAAGTACTGAACTCTGGGTCAAAGACAGAGCTAAATTTACACAGATGTAAATTTACACAGGTGTAAACTCAGAGCCCTGCGGTAATGACAAGCATATTGCAGGGACTTGTTCTTTATTGACCAAGGGAAACAGGCATTTACATCAGAATGGTCAATTTCCTTTTCACTATTCTTTTGGAGAACAGGGGCCATTTGAACTTTACCGAATGTGTCTGAGGCTGTGAAGAAATGTGCCTTGCTTAGAAATGAAGCCAAACATTTTCCGTGCTCCACAGGTGTTTGTCACAGAGATGGACCCCGTAGTGGCTGGAGACAGAGTAAAAAAGCCAGAGGGAGTGTGGTTTCTGTTGGAGACCAGTCATTCCATCCGTGTTTAGTCTGTATTCAGTGTCTGGTCAGCAAACTGTTTACTAGTCCTGAAACTAAGTCCCAAGGCCTCCATCTGGACGGGAGCATAAACCCTCTTTGGAGCATTTTGGATGATTAAATGAGTAAGTATTAATGCACTTAATGCTGGAATATTGTAAGCTGTGTATAAATAAAGCATTGTTCTAATTTTATTTTCCCTTCTTTTTTAAATAAGATAAATTTAAAATAGCTCTAATGATGCTATCAGATACCACCAGAAGAGAACACATTTTAAAGTACAAACTTTTCAGGTGTATCAGAATACTATACCAAAAAGAGCACTGTGCTTACTTTCAAAAGACTTCTGTCCTAACACTGTGTCCACTTCTAAATGGGAGTATCATCTTGTGCTAAGTTATTTGAACTCTTCTGGCTTTAGTTTCCTCACCTGTGAAATTTCAAATATCATATATGCCTATCTACTTCCAGAAAATTGTCAGGATGAAAGAGATTGGTGAACTATTAAATTGTATTTATTCAATATAATTGAGTCTTGAATCCATTTTGAATTTATTCTTGTGTGTTGTGAGAAGGTGTTTAGGTTCATTTTTCTGCATGTATGTATCCAATTTTCTCAACATCACTTACCGAGTAAACTATCTTTAGCCCATTTTATGTGCTTGCTTCCCTGTCAAATATTAATTGACTATAACAGTATGGGTTTATTTCTGGGCTCTTTATTTTGTTCCATTGATCTATGTCTTTATGTCAGTACCAGTCTGTTTTTATGTCAGTACCAGGCTGTTTTGATCACTGTGGTCTTATAGTATAGTTTGATGTTAGGTAGCATGATTCCTCCACTTTATTCTTCTTTCTCAGAATCACTGTTTCTACATGTGGCCTTTTATGGTTCCATATAAATTTTTGAAATATTTGTTCTAGTTGTGTGAAATACATCATTAGACTCTTGAAGGAATTTTGCTGAATCTATAGATTGCTTGGGGTAGCATGGACATTTAGGGATGTTAACTCTCTCTATTCATGAACATGGTATCTTCTACTTATTTGTATCTTCTTCAGTTTCTATCTTCAATGTGTTATAATTTTCCAAGTACAGGCCTTTTACACCTTTGATTTATTCCTAAGTATTTTATTCTTTTTAAATCAATTGTGAATGGGATTTTTAAAAATTTCCCTTTTCTGATAGTTCATTATTAGCATATAAAATGCAAATGATTTCTGGATATTAATTTTGTATCCTGCTACTTTGCTGAAATCATTCATCAGTTCCAGTAGTTTCTTGGTGGAATCTTTGGGGGTATTTATGTACAGTATCATTTCACCTGTAAATAAAAAGAGGTTTACTTCTTCTTTCCCAGTTTGGCTGCCTTTTATATCTTCTTTTCTGATTGCTTTGCCTAGGACTTCCGGTGCATTAGACCTAAAACTGAGTCCTGCAAGAAAACATAGACAGCAAAATCTCATATATAGCTCATAGCAATATTTTAACTGATATATTTCTCCAGTGTAGGGAAACAAAATAAAAAAATAAAAAATGGGACTAATCAAATTTAAAAGGTTTTGCACAGCAAAAGAAACCATCAACAAAATAAAAAGACAACCCATGGAATGGAAGAACATATTTGCCAACACATCTGATAAGAGGTTAATATCCAAAATTTATAAAGTACTTACAAAACTCAACACCAAAAAAACCCAAAACACCCCAGATAAAAAATGGGCAAAGGACCCAAACAGACACTTTTCTGAAAGGATACACAGATGGCCGATAGACATATGAAAAGATACTCAACACCCCTAATCATCAGAAAAAGGCAAAAAACTACAATGAGATATCATCTCATGTCTATCAGAATAGCTACCATCGGCTTGAAGATGGTGGTGTGGTAGGAGGGAGCAGATTTCATTTCCCCCTACACACAGGAGAGGTACCTGGCTGATCTGTGAAGAAATGGAATGGTCAACCACTGGAAACACAGCATATTTCAAAGTAGGAGATCGAAGGTTGTAGCGGACATTGAAAAATTGGACGGTAAGGAAAGTACTTCGGCACAATAAGAGCCCAGGAATCAACGCGGAGACCAGGGCTGCTGAGGCCCAGGGCCAGTGCTTGCCAGGCCAGCTAGGGGCTGTAGGGAGGGAGCCAGGTTGCTCAAGACGCCCACCCGCAAACAGATACAACTGTGCTCGCGCGACCGTGGACACTCGAGCGCGGGCACGACAGCAGATGCCTGAGCCACTGGAGACCTGTTGCCCATGACGGGAACCGGAGAGCATGAGCTGTCCCTGAGAGAATCAGAGCTTACTCCCATGAAATTGGGGTGGGTGCATGGCATAGGAGACCCGAGCGCACACCCATGAACTCGGGAAAGTGGGTGCTCCCCAGGAGGCTCAAAACATATGCCCGAGGCCCTGTGTGGAGAGGCGCCAGGCCAGCCCTGGGAGGACTAGCCCAAAGATAACTGAGTGCTGGACAGGGAGAAAAGCAACACCATCACCACTCCGCCTTTGCAGCCAGCAAGACCAGAAAATCCAACTTGGCAAGTGTGAAAACAACAAGAGGTCTTTTTTTTTATTTGTTTGTTTGTTTTTGTTTGTTTGCTTGTTTGTTTGTTTTTCTTTTTTCTTTTTTGAATATTTTTATTTTTTCAGTATTTTTATCCTTTTTACTCCTCAACTCCTTTTGCTTATCTTTACTTCTTTCTTGTATTATTCCTTCTTTCCTTCTTTCCAATTTTATCTCTTCTTCCTCTTTTTTTCTTCCTTTTTCATTTTTTCCTTCCTCTATTCTCTTTTTAAATACCCACGAGTGAGACAAAAACAAAAACAAAAACAAAAAACCCTGGCACACTGAAAAAAACAGAGTTGGTCCCAAAGAGGGGTTATTCCAACAGCAGAGACAGTGGAAGCTGTGATCACCAGGATACCCGAAGGAGACTGCACTACTGAGTTTCACAGGTATTCTAGCACAGAATTTCACACCATAAAGCCAAGGAACCAGAACAAATCAATTTATGAAGCTGAGGCTGACAAGAAGAGTCTCACAAACAATGGGAAGACAAAGAAACAATCCCGAAGTGAAAGGAAAGGAAGAAGCCCCAGAAAGAATGCTAAATGAAATGGAGGCAACTCAACTGTCAGATTTGGATTTCAAAGCAATGGTTGCCAGGAAGCTCCAAGAGCTCTCAGTGAGCTACCAGAAACTGCAGGGAAGCTATGATGAACTTACTGCAAACTATATCAACATGAAAAAGAAAATAGAAACTATCAACAAGGGCCAAGAGAAAATGAAAAATACAATTTCTGAACTGAAGAACACAGTGGAAGGAATGAAAAGCAGAATCAATGAAGCAGAAGATTGGATCAGTGGATTGGAGGACCAAGTAGAAAAAGAGCACCCAGAAAGAGCAAGAAAAGGAAAAGAGGCTCAGAAAGAATGAAGAGGGATTAAGAGAAATGCCAGACAATATGAAACATAATAATATCCGTATAATAGGGATACCAGAAGGAGAAGAAGAAGAGCAATGGATAGAAAACCTATTTGAAAAAGTAATGATGGAAAAATTCCTTAATTTGATGAGAGAAAAAGTCAAACAAATTCAGGAAACACAGAGAGTCCCATTCAAGAGGAACCCAAAGAGAACTACTTCAAGACACACCATAATTAAAAGGGCAAAATTCCAAGACAAAGAGAGAATCTTAAAGGCAACAAGGGAGAAAAAGGAAGTAACATACAAGGGAGCCCCAATTAGGTTAGCAACTGACTTTTCAATGGAAACGCTCCAAGCCAGAATAGAATGGCAAGAAATATTCCAAGTAATGAGAACCAAAAGCCTGCAACCAAGACTACTTTACCCAGCAAGGCTTTCAATCAAGATAGAACACCAAATAAGGAGCTTCCCAGACAAAAGAAGTCTAAAAGAATACACCTCTACCAAACCAGTTCTGCAAGAGATACTAAAGGGACTGCTTTAAGGAAAG